>SNVD02002533.1:0-16515 GCA_013180625.2 Boswellia sacra | reverse complement strand
TATCGAAGCCAAGGTGAGATTGTCCGGTGAGCCAGACATTAATCTCGCAAAATACATGCCTGGTCTAGGAAAAAGGTACTACGCCAAGAGGCGAAGAGCAAAGAGGTTACAAGTATGTTATAAATGTGCTAGATGGAATTATAACCTGACTTGTCGTCCATTAGGTTTTGTGTCCAGAAATAGAGAAGATAAACTATCATTTATTAAGAATGGTCTGAGTAATGAGTCGCTGGATAATGTTTTATTAACTCTTGAGTCACATTCTTGTGGACTTGTTCAGCATGAATTGCTTAACCTTTGGACACAATTTCGTGATGAATTACAGTATTATAGTCTAGGGAATCTGACTAAAAACAACCCTGTTTGCCAGTTTATAAGAAAACTGGATGGGAAGTAAATCCCCGACTCATAGAAGGCGTTTCAGCCGTTACTGGACGTAAAACCAGAGGAAGATGTGAGCCACAATCACAACTACTTGTATAGTTGAATGGGTGTTGTTGTTGTCGAATTTTATTTCTTTCTTGTTTCGTTTGATCTGATTATCAATGTTGTTTTTTGTGTTGTGGTTGTTTGTTGATTTTGTTTGTTTTAATTTCAAGTTTTCTTTTTGACAAACCAAATGACTACCCCATGATATAAGCACACGTGGAAGACAAGTGTGGAGGTTTTGTCAACCTCCGCCGAAAGTATTTCTTTACTTTTCATGCTTCACGTGGGAGACAAGTGTGGCGGTTTTGTCAAACCCCATCGAAAGTATATCTCTAATTGTCATGCTTCACGTGGGAGACAAGTGTGGCAGTTTTTTCAAACCCCACCGAAAGTTTATCTCCATTTTTCATGCACACGTGGGCGACAAGTGCGGAGGTTTTGTCAAACCCCATTGAAAGCATATCTATTTTTTCAAATCTCGGGGCGATAAATCTGCATCGAGCAACCCCCACCGAAATTATGTCCCCATGTATCAAATTTGAGAGTTTTATGTGTGTATATATCCATTCTCCATATTTTCAAAATGTCATTATTATAACCTGTCTTACACTTGAAAAGTATATTACCTAACGTGCATCATTGTCTTACACAAGGTTAGAGCACTTGTAGAAATGGAGAAAACACCAATTCGGCGACTCCAAAATATATGCGTATTTTGTGGATCGCAATTTGGTAAAGATGGAGAGTTTACAACAGTAGCTCTTGATCTTGGTAGGACATTAGCTGCGAGGGGTATTCATTTGATTTATGGAGGGGGTAGTCTTGGGTTAATGGGGTGGGTGTCGACAGCTGCATCCTTGGGAGGAAGTAAAGTTCTCGGCATTATCCCTAAACCATTAGCTGTGCGAGATATCGTAGGCAACACAATCGGGGAAGAGTTACAAGTCTCTAGCATGCATGAGCGTATTGCATATATGGTTGTTAAGTCCGATGCATTTATAGCTTTACCCGGTGGTTATGGCACATTAGAGGAGATATTTCAAATCACCTCTTGGGCACAGCTAAACATCCATAAAAACCCATTGGTTTGTTAAATGTCAATAACTTTTTTGATGGTTTGTTGTCTTTTCTTGATCAAGCTGTAGAAAAAAAATTTTATCTCACCATCAGCGAGGCAAATCCTTGTTACAGCTTCAACGGCAGGGGAGTTAATTGACAAACTACACGAATTCGTCTATTCGCCTGATCCAACAATAGCTCGGATTGATTGGTTTGGAGAAGGCAATAAGAGGCGTAAACTGGATTTAACACTCCATCTGTAATCTCTATTTGCTGGTTTGCTTCGTTTTTGTTTGCTTTTTTTTTATTGTGTTTATTTGAAGTTTTTCATGTTATTTATTTTGAGATTTTTCAGGTTGTTTCTTTCCTCCCAGGTAATATTTTCTAATCTTGGTTCTTAGAGTGGTGGCTTAAAAAGTTTAAGTCCTCTTGAAACGCATTATGGATCTCTTTAATCTATAATGGCTGAATAAAGAGGCTAACTTCTAAACTTTTTAGACCCATTCTAACTGAGTTGTTTTTGTTTGCTGGCTTGTTGGACTTTGTTATTTTAGGAGTAAGTTTAGTTTTATGTAATTTCGAGTTGTTGTGTGTTTTGGTCTTTATCAGTTTTGATTAGAAAAAAAAAACATTGTGGAAAAACCTGAGAATGGCAGAATATGGGGTTTCCTTAACTCTTGAAACGTATTTTCTCTAAATAAATCTGTAGTTTGTTTATTTTATGTTGTTTGAAGTGTCTTGTTTCTTGTTTTGTTCTTTATAATAAAGGTATATAGGCTGGAAACCTTAAGTCTGCGGGGGCCTACTGGTCCTAAGGATTGTTGAAATATAAATCTTGACTCAGATGTAACAACGCTACGTACTCTTTCTTGCATTTTTGTGGGGTCGATGATAAGATAATGATTGAATTAAGAATAACTCTTGGAAAATTACAAATGATGCATGGAATCTTGGTGCTGAATGTCTATGGTTTTCACTTTGTCTTTGATCCTTGCGCACTGATAAGTGTCTATTTATATATCATTTTCATATCAATTCGTCCATGTTTCTTTGCTATATTCCTTGGTATTTTTATGTTTGTGTGGTTTTGATGTTTGTAGGAGTTTTGGAGCAACTTGCACAAAAATGGAGTAAAAACCTTCATTTTCACCTCTACTAGTCAACCATCTTCTCGGATTTAATTGTATTGATATACAATGAACCCGATGACATATTATATACCGTTGGAAAGCTCTAGAAGTCTATTTTCTGGAGAAATTTACGGTTTATAAATCCATTCAGTGTACCAAAAGTTGTAATCAAAACAGTGTGAGATGTATAGAAATATAATTCCACAAGTCACTGTAGCATGTATAATACGGGGCACTGTAGCAAGTCACTATAGCAGAGTATTTAAACACATTTTAGGGTTTTATTTTATAACTTGAAGAGGGGAGAACGTGGTGGAGGCTTCAGCTCTGGAATTCTTTCATCTCTTGGAGTTCTTGAAGGCGAAAGGAAGCTTGGAAAGAGGAAGAACTACAATCCAAAGAGAATTACATCAAATTTGCTAAGTTTTTCCCTTCCCTTTCATTTTCTGGAATGTCTCCATGTTGTATTGTATTTACCACGTTCTTAAAACATGTGTAACTGAATCTGAATTGGTTGAGGGTGATTTCAAAGCCCCTGATATGGTTTTTGTAAGTTGATTGTGTAAGGAATTGTTATCCAATTCTCTAATTGAAGTTGCCTGTATTCTCCCATATTTAATGCTTATGATTGCTTGCTGATTGTATTTGAGTGGCCAACTGAATATAATCTGGTTGTGATTTATGCTAGACTAGAAATCTTGATCCGTAATTGTCTTGAATTTCTAATCATTAGTAGCAAAATTGTGATCAGAGATTACAATTGGAGAATATAACCTAAGTAAATAATCCGAGCTTGTGTGTTTATTGCTTAGATCAACCTATCTTTCTTATCATAATGCATCCATTGAATTAAACTCAGAGAGCTTGTTCTAGGTTGTTTAATGGATAGAGATTGAATAAAGAGCTTGTTTTATTTAACAACAAAGTAAGGAAAGATTGGGGTAATAGAGCTTGTTATTATCTACGGTTGATAACTTCAATGCTGTAATTAGATGACAATTATACAATTAATTCGCAAATCCATATCTTGTGGTAGAGAAGGATCCCTTAACCAGCTTTCTCCCATTGATTTTTCATTAAAATTTACTTTCTGTTTTGTTATTCTTTACTTGCATTCTTATTTCATTTAGTAAAGCATTCAACAAAAATCCACCCCTATTTAGTTTATTGTTGCTGGAAATAACAAATTCAATTAGAATCAATCCTCGTGGGAACGATATCTTACTTATCACTTTGTTACTTGTGCGACTAGTATACTTGCTAGTTTTGAACGCATCAGCAACATTGAGCACTGAGCTATTATCACTGAGTTATTTGTTCACTTAGAGAAGGTTTATGTAATTTAAATGCTTCTTCAGATTTCAATGAATTCTAGAACTTGTTTGATGGTCACTCGAGGCGAAATCCTAGACTGTGCAACATTGGGGAAATGATTTAGGCCATCTTTGGACCGTTTGAGCCTTAATAGCCAACCTTGATGAAATTGATCCCTAGTTACCCCTTTGAGCCGCTGTAAGCCTTTTTCTTTGTTAACTCACTAAAAGATTTCCTAACCTAAAATGAATTTATTCCAAACAGTTTATCCCTTACCTATGAGCATGTAAATCATTCGCAATTACATTTTGAGCTATGTTCTGGTTTTGGGAAGTTAGAGGAGGTTGGATTGTGTCATGAGCAATGCAAGTGAGTTTTATTATGTTTGTAAAAAAAAAAAGAGAAAAAAATATGTACTTATCTTCCAAGTACTTAAACATTGAGGACAATATATTGTTTAAGTGTGGGGGAGTGGAATTGCAGTTAAAAAAAAAAAGAAAAAAAAGAAAAAAAAGAAAAAAAAAAAGAAGTTCTATACCCTTGGGTGTTCTTAAAAAGAATGAAACATGGGTGTAGTTTCTTTTGTTTTCTATACAAAAAAAAAAAAGAAAAAAAAGAAAAGAAAAAGAAGATTGAGTGTTCTAAATAAGTTTGGGGGAGTAACCTGGTGAATTAAAATAAAGTTGTGTTATAGGGGTGAGCTCTACATAATCTTGAATGATTTATGTGTTTATGGGTGATTTGAGCCAAATTATTATCTTGATCATACCTTCACCCAAGCTAAACGTTACAAGCTTAATAAAGTCCTACTTGATCCTTGGTGTTGTACATGTCTACATTAGTGGAGAGTGACTTGAAAACAGGCCTATGGAGTTTATTTATACATACATCTTCACTATTAAATATGATTCATTTTTAAGCATAAACTCATCCGGGTTGCAAGTGATTAGGTGAGAATGGCTCTACACACACACACTTGAGGAATTGAAGTGAAGCGAAACCAATATTTGAGATAAAATTGTTGATTAAGTGCATTATTTTGAAGTTTTCCTTGGGTTATAATTAAGTACAATCTTTGAGGCCTATTTGCAAGTTGAAGCATTTGTGTGTTTTAATTTTTCTTTGATTCTGTTTCGGTTTTGTTTTGTTTCGTATCATTTTAGTTGCTCGAGGACTAGCAAAGTCTAAGTGTGGGGGAATTTGATAGGTGTCTATTTATGTATACTTTTATATCAATTCGTCCATGTTTCTTTGCTATATTCCTTGGTATTTTTATGTTTTTGTGTGGTTTTGATGTTGTAGGAGTTTTGGAGCAATTTGCACAAAAATGGAGTAAAACCCTTCATTTTCACCTCTGCTAGTCAGTGATCTTCTCGGATGTAATTGTATTGATATACAATGAACCCGATGACATATTATATACCGTTGGAAAGCTCTCGAAGTCTATTTTCTGGAGAAATTTACGGTTAATAAATCCATTCAGTGTACAAAAAGTTGTAATCAAAACAGTGTGAGATGTATAGAAATATAATTCCACAAGTCACTGTAGCATGTATAATACGGGACACTTTAGCAAGTCACTGTAGCAGAGTATTTAAACACATTTTAGGGTTTTATTTTCATAACTTGAAGAGGGGAGAACGTGGAAGAGGCTGCATCTTTGGATTTCTCTCATCTCTTGGAGTTCTTGAAGGAGATTGAAGCCTTGGAAAGAGGAAGAACTACAAATCCTAAGAGATTTCATCAAATTTGCTAAGTTTTCCCTTTCACTTTCATTTTTTGAATGTCTCCATATTGTATTGTATTTGTATTCTATCTGAATATGTGTAACTAAATCTGAATTGGTTGAGGGTGATTTCAAAGCCCTTGATATGGTTTATGTGAGTTGATTGTGCAAGATATTGTTATCCAATTCTCTAATTGAAGTTGCTTGTATTCTCCCATATTTAATGCTTATGATTGCTTGCTGATTGTATTTGAGTGGCCAACTGAATATAATCTAGATATTGTCTATTGCTAGACTAGAAATCTTGATCCGTAATTGTCTTGAATTTCTAATCATTAGTAGCAAAATTGTGATCAGAGATTGCAATTGGAGAATATAACATAAGTTAAATAATCCGAGCTTGTGTGTTTATTGCTTAGATCAACCTGTCTTTCTTTTCATAATGCATTCATTGAATTAAATTTAGAGAGCTTGTTCTGGGTTGTTTAATGGATAGAGATTAAGTAAAGAGCCTATTTTATTTAACAACAAAGTAAGGAAAGATTGGGATAACAGAGCTTGTTGTTATCAACGGTTGATAACTTTAATGCTGTAATTGGATGACAATTCTACGATTAATTCGCAAATCCATATCTTGTGGTAGAGAAGGATTCCTTAACCAGGTTTCTCTCATTGATCTTCCATTCAAATTAACTTCTGTTTTGTTATTCTTAATTTGCATTCTTATTTCATTTAGTTAATCATTCAACAAACCCCCCCCCCCTGTTTAGTTTATTGTTACTGGAAAATAACAAATTCAATTAGAATCAATCCTCGTGGGAACGATATCTTACTTATCACTTTATTACTTGTGCGACTAGTATACTTGCTAGTTTCGAACGCATCATTAAACTAAATATTCATGTTTGACGTTCAGCCATACAAGGTTCGTGGACCAAAAATCATTACGAATTTGCTTCCAAAACTTAAGAAAATGAGTGTTTTGCCCAAACGCTCGACTACACTCGACACTCGACACTCAAAAAGCGACACAAAATGACCGACGCTCGCCAACACGACACACGAACCCTCGCCATGAAATTGACACTCGACTGTCGAGTCAATACACTCGACAAATACATTCGACATGTCGTGACTGGAACCAGTTCCCCTCGACACTCGACTAGCGTGACATATAAATCCTACAATTTAACTCGACCCTCGACACTTGAAGGATGACACTCAACATAATATCTTGACATCTGACACGCGTAGCTACCCCTCCGACACAAGATCTCGACCTTTAGGGTTTAAAACAAAACACTCGACCGTCACTTCATGCTTCACACAAACATACTGCTAAACCCCGTGACAACTCTCAGAACGCATAGAGATGCAGCATTGACAACTGTCAAAACACAAAGAGATGCAGCATCGACTACTCTCAGAACGCGAAGAGACGCAGACAGAAGCCCCTATCGGCACTGAGGTACAAACTTTTCGTTGTTTTAGACATACTATTTGGATGTTTTTAGGGATAAATCTTGTGCCATGCATGTTGTTTGATGTGTGTCGTGTCGGATTTATGTTGTCCGACGTTAGTGGAAATGGTGGAAATTGACTGCCGATTGCCTCGCGGTAGACGATGATTGTCAGATTTCTGTAGGGACAGTCGACACTTTTATGGGATAAAACTAGTGCCATGCATGTGTGTGTGTCTGTCAGATTTTTGTTGTTTCATGTGGGTACGATCAGGGGAAACCGACTGGCGCCGTCGCGCAGTAGATGATGACTGTTTATGTAATGGGATTTTAATTGAATTTCTATCAGATGTGTTCACTTATTAGGTGGTTTTAGGGATTAATCTCATGTTTTTATGTGATTTATGTTGTTTGATGTGGACGAAAATTGTAGAAACCGACTGGTTTCATCGCGAGGTTGACGGTGATGTCCGTCAGATTTTTGTAGGGACACTCGACACTCGACAGAAATAGACTGTCGAGTTCAGTCGAGTGTTGTCGAGTCTTGTCGACACTTGTCGAGTCGTGTCGGGTGTTGTAGAGTCGTGTCGAGTGTTATCAAGTAATGTCGAGTGTTGTCGAGCGTTTAGGCAGATTGCCTGTTTTATTGCGGGTTTTTTACCTTTTTGCATCATATTAAACTATAACGGCCTTGTATTTATATGTTGAAGCAAATGGCTGGTGAATTTGGGCTGTCCTTCACCCTAAAGATACCAGATGAGGAGCACTACCATGCGGTGATCACAAACTTGGCAAGTTTGGACCGTGTACAATGGATTCGGGTGCACTTGACTGCGAGGCAAAAGGACATGTTTCGTGATACATGTTTTGGATTTATCCTAGACATCTGTCGACAATCCTTTCCATCTCAGTTGGTGCACCATGTGCTTCAGTGGAAGGTTAACTCCGTGGGGTACGATCAGGAGATGTGGTTCCTTATTCAAGATAAAAAAATGGTTTTCAAATACAATGTAGTTACAAATTCTTAGTTTTGAACATATGATATTTATAGTTATTTTTTGTTACCATTATTGTCATATTATGTATATTTTTTCCTTCTTTCCAGGAAGACTAATTCGTTTTTCTGCCCACGAGTTCAGTTTGGTAACCGGATTAAGATTTGCTTCCACGGTGCCACCAAAATCGACTATGTTGAATCCGTGCCGATTATTGGATACATACTTCGGTGGTAGGGACTTCGAGCTTAGGGATTTCTACCCCATACTTCAGAAGTTGGATGTGTCTCGTATGCCAGACGCGGATGTTGTGAAGCTGGCATTGTACTACGTGCTGGAGCATTTTTTCATGGCACGGGATAGACGCCGACATGTCTCCCGTGTGTGGTTTAATTTTGTCGATACACTGGATGATTTTAATAGGTATCCATGGGGTTCAGTGTCCTATGATAAGACACTTAGCTCAATGAAGAAGGCTTTGGTCAGGAGGTTAGATAATTACAAGAGGCGAGCCCAAGCGAAGACGAAGTAGGTGGAAAAATATAACTTAGAGGGGTGCCCGTACGCCTTTCAGGTACACACTGCTAACCATGAGTGTTAACGTGTTTATTTCTTTATTGGGCGAACAAATTTTAGTACATAGTGTCACTAACTAACTTGTTTGATGTTATTAAGGTTTGGTTGTACGAGGGCATGCCTTACATTGGCACGACTTTTGGGGGAGTGCCTAGGGACTGTGAGGGGAGGATACCACGGTTGTTGAAGTGGGAGACAATTAAAACCCCATCCCAGCACGTAGTCGTAAATGATGTACTACAGGTTAGGAGGCTGGTACGTACGGATCCTCCGTCATATGAAATTATCTTGTTTTTGTTCACACCACATGAATTGTTTTACATGATAGATTATTTGTTGACGCAGGCTCATCCGCTCGTCCTTTTGGACCCGTCTGAGGAGAAGCAGCAGACCTAATGGTATATAAACCTCGCTGATGTAGTTGGCATCCGGAGAGGTGTACATGCGGCTTGGGCAACAGCTGTGGATGCTCCATTATTACCCGCGGAGAGCATTGAGCCACTTCCGACAGATGGTCCACCAGCTCCACCTCCGGAGGGTCCTTCAGCTCTACCTCCGGAGGTCCTTCAGCTCCACCTCCGGAGGCTCCATCAGCTCCACCTCCAGAGGGTCCATCATGTTGACCCAGGTATGACAACCCAAGAGGGGGGGTGAATTGGGTTTTATTTATCAAAACGAATTTATAAAACTTTTCTTGAAAGATAAAACTTATTTCACTTTTTCTTTTGAGAATAGAAGTGAAGAAGATGAAAATAGAAGTTATCTAAGATGCAATCAAGAGAATAGCAATAATAAATAATCTCAAGTGCAAGTAAATGTAAAGAGTATAGGGATAGAGAGAGTGCAAACTCAATTTACGTGGTTCGGCAAACCTTGCCTACGTCCACGGGCTCCTAGCTTCTCCACAAGCTAGGCTTTCCACTAAGTTGTAGAATACTTTACAATTTGCTTGATGAACAACTTCACCAAGACTTTTTTCCTTCAACTCTTGATAACACCACACCAAGAGTTCTTCTTGATGAACAACCTCACCAAGGAAAGAGTTCTCTCAAGGATATCTTTTATCCTTGACAAGAAGATCTCACTCTCACACAATATAAGAACAAAGAAACGATTTTACAACAAAAGTACAACTCTCTTCAAGAGTAGATAAAGAATATAAAAAGCTCTATAACTTTGATATTTCTCTTTGGCTTTTTTGCCTGCTAAATGCTTCTCTTGCACTTGTTGAATGCATGGGAGAATGGCTCCTTTATAGGCAAATGAGATGAACTTAATCAAGTGAAGACCACCATCTCCAAATTTTCTGCCCCACCATAAAAACCGTAATCTTGTCTGCCATTTTTGTCAATGTTCCGTTTGAAATTTGAAAATCTGTAAAACATAAAAGATCTGCACATTTGAATAAGCTTTCCAACGCATCAAGAACCAAGTCATTTGGATATCTGTATCTCAAGATATGGCCAAAACACCATTCGGTGCTCAAGTGACTTGATTTTTCTTCTATGTGTCTGTCCACTGACTTGAATGATAATTCTGTCAGCCTTCCATTTGAAATTTGAATTTCTTCAAAACATAAAAGGTCTTCATATTTGAATAAGCTTTCCAAAACATTAAGAATAAAAGCAATTGGATATCTCTATCTTAAGATATGGCCAAAACACCATTCGGTGCTTATGTGAGTTGATTTTTCTTCTCTGTGTCAGTCCACCGCATTGCATGTCAATTATGTCGGTCTTCCATTTGAAATTTGAATTTCTTCAAAACATATGAAATGTGGCCCATTAAGTCTCTTTCTAATGCCGCAAGAATCAAGTCATTTTGATTTTTCTAGCTCAAGATATGTCCAAAAGAGTATTCGGTGCTCATGTCCGCTGCTTCCATTTGTCTTTCACTTTGCATGATGATTTGGACGATCTTGCACTTAAAATTTGAATTTCTTTAAAACAGATGAAATGTTATAAATTGAGTAAGTTTTCCAAAGGCTCAAGAATCACATTATTTGGACATTTGTAGAGAAATATATGACCAATTGATATAACATTGCTCATATATCACATTCCTTGAATCAAACCTTGTACTTAAACTTTGATGCCTTTAACATGTAGTCTTCTCCTAAGCTTCAACACTTCATTTTAGTAAACCCCTTCTTGATTTTATAATTATTTCAATAATCTTATTTCTTTGCACAAGAAATAAATATATTAGTAAATCTCAATGAATTAATGGTATATGTTATTATCAAAATTATCATGTAGCCTTAGGGCTAACAATCTCCCCCTTTTTTATGATAACAAACCATTGATTGCTTTAAAATAATATCTAAAATCAAGAAAAAAATAAATAAATAATCTAAAATCAAGAATAAGCAAAAAGATAGCAATTGTTATAAATATAAGCAATCCAACCATTTCTCCCCCTTTTGTTATCATCAAAAGATGTAATCAAATTAACTACTCCCCCGAAATATATTCTCCCTCTTAACATATGCTACCATTCAAAGATTATCATATAAAAGCAAAATTAAGACATATCCAACATGCCTAATTCTCTTCTAATTATGCAAAATCCTATCTTGACTAAGTGGTTTAGATAAATATTTCATCTATTGTTTTTCGGTGGCAAAAAAATTCCTAAAGTATATACCTTTTGTGCACATGATCTCTATAAATATGTCTAATCTCTATATCTTAGTCCTAGAGTGTTGTTGGGATTTGATTTTGAATGGCAGTTTGCCGCTGGTATATCAAATCTCCATTTGATGGGAATGTGATCAAATACCACACCATAATCGTTTAAAATTTGTTTCATCCAAAGAGCTTGTGCACAACAACTTCCTACTGCAATATACTCGGCTTCCGCGGTTGATAATGCAACATAATTTTGTTTTCTACTAAACCATTGATGACACCGAATTGCATGGATCCTAGAAAATGGCAAGAGCCACTAGTGCTCTTTCTATCAAGAAGACTTCTGGCAAAGTCCGCATCGAAATAACTAATTAGATCAAAATTATCACACTTAGGATACCAAAGACTTAGATTTATGGTTCCAAAAAGATATCTAAATATCCTTTTGACAACCTTAAGGTGAGATTCCTTTGACAAGATTGAAATCTAGCACACATACACACACTAAACATAATATTGGGTCTACTAGCAGTTAAATACAAAAGAGAGCCAATCAT
Source organism: Boswellia sacra (assembly GCA_013180625.2). NCBI lineage: Eukaryota > Viridiplantae > Streptophyta > Magnoliopsida > Sapindales > Burseraceae > Boswellia > Boswellia sacra. Next base: position 4,639 of record SNVD02002533.1, on the reverse strand, counting down.
ACCTCGATATTTTGTTACCTCAACATCTTTTTCTTTCTCATTTTTGTCAAGCTTGGTTAATGTACCCATAGGTGTGTTATATGTCCTTGAATTATCCATGCCAAACTTCTTGGGAAGATCTCTTGTGTATTTAGCTTGATTAATGAAGATCCCATCTATTGATTGCTTGATTTGAAGTCCAAGGAAGAAACTTAATTTTCCCACGAAGCTCATTTCAAATTCTTGTTGCATGCACTTGGAAAATTCCTCACACATAGAGACATTAGTAGCACCAAATATAATATCATCAACATAGATTTGAACAATTAATAAATCATCATTTTTTGTCTTAACAAAAAGAGTAGTATCAACGTTTTTCATTTCGAAACCATTATCAATGAGAAATTTGCTCAATCTATCATACCATGCTCTTGGTGCTTGTTTCAAGCCATAAAGTGCCTTTTTGAGTTTGAAAACATGGTTTGGAAAATCATGATTTTGAAAACCAAGAGGTTGCTCTACATATACTTCCTCCATAATGTAACCATTTAAAAATGCACTTTTGACATCCATTTGATATAATGTAAAATTTTGATAACATGCAAATGCACACAACATTCTAATTGATTCTAATCTAGCAACCGGTGCAAAGGTTTTCTCATAATCAATACCTTCTTCTTGATTGTATCCTTGAGCAACAAGTCTAGCTTTGTTTCTAATAATGGTGCCATTTTCTCTACTTTATTTCTAAAAATCCATTTAGTGCCTATAATAGAATGATTTTTAGGTCTAGGGACTAATTCCCAAACTTGATTTCTTTCAAATTGGTTCAATTCTTCTTGCATAGCCAAAATCCAACTTTCGTCTTTTTCGGCTTCTTTAAAAGTTTTTGGTTCAAATTGAGAGACAAATGCAAAATGATTACAAAAGTTTCTAAAAGAACATCTAGTTCTCATACCTTGTGATGGTTCACCAATAATAAGATCTTTAGGGTGAGCTTTTGCATACCTCAATTCCTTTGGTAATTCTTGGGAAGAATCATTTACTTTCTCAAGCTTTTCTTGTTGAAGTTGTAAATCATCTTGACTCTTTCAAGCCTTGATTCCTTGATTTGCCTTTCTACTTCAACAATATCATCATCTAAATTCTTTGAAGAAATCACATTAGTTTCATCAAATTCAACATGCATAGATTCTTTAATAGTAAGAGTCTTTTTATTAAAAACTCTATATGCTTTACTATGGTTGGAGTAGCCCACAAAAATTCCAACAGCGGCTTTTGCATCAAATTTTCCAAGGTTATCCTTAGTGTTTAAAATAAAACATTTACATCCAAAAACTTTAAAAAATCCAATGTTGGGTTTTCTTCCTTCCCAAAGTTCATAAGGAGTTTTCTTTATTAAAGCTCTAATATGAACTCTATTGATTATAAAGCATGCAATATTAACGGCTTCGCCCAAAAATATTTTGGCAAAAAATTTTCAAGTAACATGGTCCTAGCCATTTCTTGGATAGTCCTATTTTTCCTTTCAACAACACCATTTTTGTTGTGGAGTTCTAGGTGAGGAAAAATTATGTTCAAAACCATTTTCATTACAAAGATTTTCAAATGCAACATTGTCTACTTCACCACCATGATCACTCCTAATGGACACAATAGAATACCCTTTTTTATTCTAGACTCTTTTTACAAATTTTGAAAAAGCTTTTATGGCCTCATTTTTAGTTTTCAAGAATAATACCCAAATGAATCTTGAATAATCATCCACAATAACAAAAACATAATACTTTCCACCGAGGCTTTGAGTTCTTGATGGTTCAAATAAATCCAAATGAAGTAATTGTAGAGGTTTATTTTTTGAAATAAATTTCTTATATTTAAAAGAAGTTCTCATTTGTTTTCCAAATTGACAAGCATCACAAATCTTATCCTTTTCAAATTTTATTTTTGGAAGACCATCAACTATATCTTTTTTAGAAATTTTTGAAATTGTGTCCATGCTAGCATGACCTAACCTTCTATGCCATAACCAAGCATCATCATTAACAATGAAACAAATTTCTACATGATCATTAACATCAATATCCAATGTATAAATATTACCACATCTATTACCAACTAAATAATGTCTTATTGTTACTAACATCCTTTAATCCCCATCTATTAGGCTCAAAAGTAACAAAATATCCATTATCACACAATTGACTAATGCTAATCAAATCATGTTTTAAACGATGAACAAGCAAAACATCTTTAATAATAGGTGAAGAAGGGTTACCAATATCACCATGTCTGATTACCCTTCCTTTGGCATTATCACCGAAGGTCACATATCCTCATTTCTTCATGATTAATCTTGAGAACTTGGAGGAATCTCCGGTCATATGCCTTGAGCATCCACTATCTAAGTACCACTTGTGTTTGCCACTCCTTTGTCTCTATAATCAACATTCAAGTAGTAACTTTTTGGTACCCAAAAGTTCTTGGGTCCTTGGGGGTTAGTTATGATACTTTTTGGAACCCATATTTGTTTCAAATTAGGATTTCTTTTAATGGAGCAAGAATGCATATTGTGTCCTTTTCTTCCACAATAAGTACATGAATGATTAGGATTATTCCTAAAAGATGCATGAGCAAAATAATTTTTAAAATATTTTTGATTTTTATGAGTTTTATATCCTAAACCTCTTTTATCAAAAACACACCTTTGGTTTTGTAACATAGAATTCAAATTTTTTGTGCTTTTTGTAAACTATCAACAATATTTCTTAAGTCATTATTTTCCTTTTTCAAAATAGCATTTTGTTTCTCCAATTTATCAAAATCCTTTTGTTTTAAAATGTCATTTTCAGTTTTTAATAAATGTATTTGACTTTCCAAACTTTCAAAATCTTTTTGCTGTAAAATTTCATTTTCATTTTCTAAAGCTTCATTTATTTCTACCACCTCTTCTAATTGAGATAACATGATTTTTGACTTCTTTTTGAAAGCATTGATTTTTGAGTTTTTCTTATCAATTTGCACATGTAAATTTTGGATTGCTTCAAGTAATTCATCATATGAAAGTTTAGGATCATAGTTTAGAATACTTACCTCATCGTCACTTAAAGCCATGAAGCACATGTTTGCCACTTCGCAATCTTCTTCTTCGGTAGAGCTAGCTTCACTATCATCCCAATTTGTGGCTTTCATTGCTTTGGATTTCTTGTTTGACTTTTGAAGTAAGGACAATCCATCTTTACATGTCCCGGTTTCTTGCACTCATAGCAAATGACTTGATCATTTTTCTTTTCTTGCTTTGAGCTTTGCCCTTTGTACTCCCTTCTAGAATTCTTCTTGAATCCTTGGTTTCTTCTAATCATCCTTTTTAGCTTTCTTGTGATGAATGCAAGATCTTCATCATCTCCTTCATCGGTGGACTCATCATCTTCTTTTGTTGAAGATTTGAAAGCGATATTTTTCTTTTTCTTGAAATCTTCTTCGTTCTCCTTCAAGGTGATTTCATGAGTCATAAGAGAACCCATAAGTTCTTCTAATGGTAGTTTGGTGAGGTCCTTTGCTTCTTGAATTGCCGTCACCTTTGGCTCCCAAGATTTTGGTAGACACCTAAGAATCTTTCTTACCATTTCAACATTAGAATAAGATTTACCAAGAAATTTCAAACCATTGACAATATCCGTAAATCTAGTAAACATTTCAGAAATTGATTCATCCGATTTCATCTTAAAAAGCTCATAACTATGAACTAGCATACTAATTTTGGATTCTTTAACTTGACTAGTTCCTTCATGAGTTACTTCAATTGTGTGCCATATTTCTTGTGCCGTAGAACAAGTAGATATTCTATTAAACTCATTTCTATCTAGAGCAAAATATAACACATTCATAGCTTTAGCATTCAAACTCAATTTCTTTTTATCATTTTCACTAAACTCTTTAGGTTTTTTAAGTATGCTTTCACCATTTTCAATTTTGGTAGGAACAAAAGGTCCTTCCAAAACAATAGACCATAAATCATAATCAAAAGATTTCAAGAAAATACTCATTCTAGTTTTCCAATAAGAGTAATCACTTCCATTAAAAAATGGAGGTCTAGAAATAGAAAGCCCCTGAACATATGAAGTTGAATTAAAAGTTGCCATAGCTCAAAATCAGTTAAGATTTAAAAAAAAATGAGCAACCTTGCTCTGATACCACTTGTTGACCCAGGTATGACAACCCAAGAGGGGGGGTGAATTAGGTTTTATTTATCAAAACGAATTTATAAAACTTTTCTTGAAAGATAAAAATTATTTCACTTTTTCTTTTGAGAATAGAAGTGAAGAAGATGAAAATAGAAGTTATCTAAGATGCAATCAAGAGAATAGCAATATTAAATAATCTCAAGTGCAAGTAAATGTAAAGAGTATAGGGATAGAGAGAGTGCAAACTCAATTTACGTGGTTCGGCAAACCTTGCCTACGTCCACAGGCTCCTAGCTCCTCCACAAGCTAGGCTTTCCACTAAGTTGTAGAATACTTAACAACTTGCTTGATGAACAACTTCACCAAGACTTTTTCCTTCAACTCTTGATAACACCACACCAAGAGTTCTTCTTGATGAACAACCTCACCAAGGAAAGAGTTCTCTCAAGGATAACTTTTATCCTTTACAAGAAGAA
>SNVD02002530.1:0-16640 GCA_013180625.2 Boswellia sacra | reverse complement strand
CAAAATCTATCTTGACTAAGGGTTTAGTAAATATATCGGCTAATTATTTATCGGTGGGAATAAATTCTAAAGAAATATTACCTTTTTGCACATGATCTCTAATAAAATGATGTCTAATCTCTATATGCTTAGTCCTAGAGTGTTGTATGGGATTTTTTTGAAATGTTTATGGCACTTGTATTGTCACATTTGATGGGAATATGATTAAATACCACACCATAATCTTTTAAAATTTGTTTCATCCAAAGAGATTGTGCACAACAACTTCCTACTGCAATATACTCGACTTCCGCAGTTGATAAGGCAACAGAATTTTTTTCTACTAAACCATGAGACTAGTGCATGTCCTAGAAAATGCCAAGAGCCACTAGTGCTCTTTCTATCAAGAAAACTTTCAGCAAAGTCTGCATCGGAATAACTAATTAGATCAAAATTATTACACTTAGGATACCAAAGACCTAGGTTTATGGTTCCAAAAAGATATCTAAATATCCTTTTGACAGCCTTAAGGTGAGATTTCTTTGGACAAGATTGAAATCTAGCACACATACACACACTAAACATAATATCAGGTCTACTAGCAGTTAAATACAAAAGAGAGCCAATCATACCTCGATATTTTGTTACCTCAACATCTTTTTCTTTCTCATCTTTGTCAAGCTTGGTTAATGTACCCCTAGGTGTGTTATATGTCCTTGAATTATCCATGCCAAACTTCTTGAGAAGATCTCTTGTGTATTTAGCTTGATTAATGAAGATCTCATCTATTGATTGCTTGATTTGAAGTCCAAGAAAGAAATTTAATTCTCCCATTAAGCTCATTTCAAATTCTTGTTGCATACAATTGGAAAATTCCTCATACATAGAGACATTAGTAGCACCAAATATAATATCATCAACATAGATTTGAACAATTAATAAATCACCATTTTTTGTTTTAACAAAAAGAGTAGTATCAACTTTTTTCATTTCGAAACCATTATCAATAAGAAATTTGCTCAATCTATCATACCATGCTCTTGGTGCTTGTTTCAAGCCATAAAGTGCCTTTTTGAGTTTGAAAACATGGTTTGGAAAATCATGATTTTGAAAACCAAGAGGTTGCTCTACATATACTTCCTCCATAATGTAATCATTTAAAAATGCACTTTTGACATCCATTTGATATAATGTAAAATTTTTATAACATGCAAATGAACACAACATTCTAATTGATTCTATCTATAAACCTGGTCACAAACAGGTATCCTCATAATACATAGCCGGTCGTCTTGATTGTTCCTTGAGCACACAAGGTCTAAATAGCGCTCTAGTTTTGTCTCTCTAAATAATGTGCCATTTTCATCTACTTTATTTCTAAAAATCCATTTAGGTGCCTGTAATCGAATGATTTTGGGTCGAGGGACTAATTCCCAAACTTGATTTCTCTCAAATTGGTTCAATTCTTCTTGCATAGCCAAAATCCAACTTTCGTCATTTTCGACTTCTTTAAAGATTTTGGTTCAAATTGAGAGACAAAAGCAAATGATTACAAAAGTTCTTAAAAGAAGATCTAGTTTTCATACCTTGTGATGGTTCACCAATAATGAGATATTTAGGGTGAGCTTTTGCATACTTCCTTTGGTAATTCTTGGGAAGAATCATTTACTTCCACAAGCTTTTCTTGTTGGAGTTGTAATTCATCTTGGCTCTTTTCATCAAGCCTTGATTCCTTGATTTGCCTTTCTACCTCAACAATATCATCTTCTAAATTCTTTGAAGAAATAACATTAGTTTCATCAAATTCAACATGCATAGATTCTTCAATAGTAAGAGTCTTTTTGTTAAAAACTCTATATGATTTACTATGGTTAGAGTAGCCAACAAAAATTCTAACATCGGCTTTTGCATCAAATTTTCCAAGGTTATCCTTGGTGTTTAAAATAAAACACTTACATCCAAAAACTTTAAAAATCCAATGTTGGGTTTTCTTCCTTTCCAAAGTTCATAAGAAGTTTTCTTTATTAAAGCTCTAATATGGACTCTATTGATTATAAAGCATGCGGTATTAACGGCTTCGGCCCAAAAATATTTTGGCAAATTAATTTCAAGTAACATGGTCCTAGCCATTTCTTGGATAGTCCTATTTTTCCTTTCAACAACACCATTTTGTTGTGGAGTTCTAGGTGAGGAAAAATTATGTTCAAAACCATTTTCATCACAAAGATTTTCAAAATGCAACATTGTCTACTTCACCACCATGATCACTCCTAATGGACACAATTAGAATACCTCTTTGATTTTGAATCTTTGCAAATTCGAAAAAGCTTAGTGTGCTCATTTTAGTTTTCAGAAAAAAAATCCAAGTGAATCTTGAATAATCATCTACAATAACAAAACATAATATTCCCACCAGGGGGTGGGGGGGGGGACCTTTGAGTTCTTGATGGCCCAAATAAATCCAAATGAAGTAATTGTAGAGGTTTATTTGTTGAAATAAATTTCTTTTGTTTAAAAGAAGTTCTCACTTGTTTTCCAAATGGACAAGCATCACAACTCTTATCCTTTTCAAATTTTATTTTTGGAAGACCATCAACTAAATCATTTTAGAAATTTTTGAAATTGTGTCCATGCTAGCATGACCTAATCTTCTATGCCATAACCAAGCATCATGATTAACAATGAAACAATTTCTACATGATCATTAACATCAATATCAATTGTATAAATATTACCACATCTATTACCAACAAATAATGTCTTATTATTACTAACATCCTTAATCACATATCTATTAGGCTCAAAAGTAACAAAAAATATCCCTTATAACACAATTGACTAATGCTAATCAAATCATGTTTTAAACCATGAACAAGCAAAACATCTTTAATAATAGGTGAAGAAGGGTTACCAATATCACCATGTCCGATTACCCTTCCTTTGGCATTATCACCGAAGGTCACATATCCTCCGTTCTTCATGATTAATCTTGAGAACTTGGAGGCATCTCCGGTCATATGCCTTGAGCATCCACTATCTAAGTACCACTTGTGGTTGCCACTCCTTTTATTTCTAAAATTCAACATTAAAGAGCGACTTTTGGTACACAAATGTTATGGGCCGTGGGGGTTAGTTAAGATACTTTTTGAACCATATTGTGTTTCAAATTAGGGATTTCTAATATAGCACGAAGGTACTTGTGTCCTTTTCGTCCACAATAATTACATGAATGATTAGGATTATTCCTAGAAGATGCATGAACAAAATAGTTTTTAAAATACTTTTGATTTTTATGAGTTTTATATCCTACCCCTCTTTTATCAAAAACACACCTTTGGTTTTGTAACATAGAATTCAAATTTTTTGTGCTTTTTGTAAAACTATCAACAATATTTCTTAAGCCATTATTTTCCTTTTTCAAAATAACATTTTCTTTCTCTAATTTATCAAAATCCTTTTGTTTTAAAATCTCATTTTCAGTTTTAAAAAATGTATTTGACTTTTCAAACTTTCAAAATTTTTTTGCTTTTTTTTTTTTTTTTTTTTTTTTTTTTTGCTTTAAATTTTCATTTTCATTTTCTAAAGCTTCATTTATTTCCACCAACTCTTCTAATTGAGATAACATGATTTTTGACTTCTTTTTGAAAGCATTGATTTTTGAATTTTGTTTATCAACTTACACATGTAAATTTTGGAATGCTCCAAGTAATTCATCATATGAAAGCTTAGGATCATAGTTTAGAATACTTACCTCATCTTCTCTTAAAGCCATGAAGCACATGTTCGCCACTTCGCAATCTTCTTCTTCGTCCTCTTTCAAGGTGATTTCATGAGTCATGAGAGAACCCACAAGTTCTTTTAATGATAGTTTGGTAAGGTCCTTTGCTTCTTGAATTGCCGTCGCCTTTGGCTCCCAAGATTTTGGTAGACACCTAAAAATCTTTCTCACCATTTCAACATTAGAATAAGATTTACCAAGAGATTTCAAACTATTAATAATATCCGTAAATCTAGTAAACATTTCAGAAATTGATTCATCCGATTTCATCTTAAAAAGATCATAACTATGAACTAGCATACTAATTTTAGATTCTTTAACTTGACTAGTTCCTTCATGAGTTACTTCAAGTGTGTGCCATATTTCTTGTGCCGTAGAACAAGTAGATATTCTATTAAACTCATTTCTATCTAGAGCACAATACAACACATTTATAGCTTTAGCATTCAAACTCAATTTCTTTTTATCATCTTCACTAAACTCTTTAGATTCCCCATTTTCAATTTTGGTATGAACAAAAGGTCCTTCTAAAACAATAGACCACAAATCATAATCAAAAGATTTCGAGAAAATACTCATTCTAGTTTTTCAATAAGAGTAATCACTTCCATTAAAAAATGGAGGTCTAGAGATAGAAAATCCCTCAACATATGAAGTTGAATTAAAAGTGGCCATAGCTCAAAAATCGATTAAGATTAAAAAAATTGAGCAACCTTGCTCTGATACCACTTGTTGACCCAGGTATGGCAACCCAAGAGGGGGGGTGAATTGGGTTTTTATTTATCAAAACGGATTTAGAAAACCTTTCTTGAAAGATCAAAATTAGTTCACTCTTTCTTTGAGAATAAAGGTGAAGAAGATGAAATTAGAAGTTATTAAAGATGCAATCGAGAGAATAACAATAATGAACAATCACAAGTGCAAGTAAACGTAAAGAGGAAAGGGATAGAGAGAGTGCAAACTCAATTTACGTGGTTCGGCAAACCTTGCCTACGTCCACGGGCTCCTAGCTCCACGAGCTAAGCTTTCCACTAAGTTGTAGAATCTTTACAACTTGCTTGATGAACAACCTCACCAAGACTTTTTCTTCCCACTCTTGATAACACCACACCAAGAGTTCTTCTTGATGAACAACCTCACCAAGGCAACTTCCTTCAACTCTTGATAACACCACACCAAGAGTTCTTCTTGATGAACAACCTCACTAAGGCAACTTCCTTCAACTCTTGATAACACCACACCAAGAGTTCTTCTTGATGAACAACCTCACCAAGGAAACTTTCTTCAACTCCTGATAACACCACACCAAGAGTTCTTCTTGATGAACAACCTCACCAAGGCAATTTCCTTCAACCCTTGATAACACCACACAAGAGTTCTTCTTGATGAACAACCTCACCAAGGCAATGTTCTTCCAACTCTTGATAACACAAGAACAAGAGTCTCTCACAGGATAAACTATTACCTTACAAGAAGATCTCACTCTCACCACAATACAAGAACATAAGAAAAATTTTTACAACAAAAAGTTACCAACTCTCTCAAAGAGTAGATAAAGAATATAAAAGCTCTCTAAACTTGATATTTCTCTTATTTGTGGCTTGATGGATTTTTGTTGAATGCATGGGAGAATGGCTCCTTTTATAGGCAAAGAGATGAACTTAATCAAGTGAAGACACCAACTCCAAATTTTCTGCCCACCATAAAAACCGTAATCTTATCTTCCCTTTTTGTCAATGTTCCGTTTGAAATTTGAAAACTGCAAAACGCAAAAGATTTAAAACATACGCTTTCCAACGCATCAAGGAAACAAGTCATTTGGATATCTGTAGCTCAAGATATGGCCAAAACACCATTCCGTGCTCATGTGACTTGATTTTTCCTCCATGTGTCAGTCCACCGACTTGAATGATAATTCTGTCAGCCTTCCGTTTGAAATTTGAATTTCTTCAAAACATAAAAGATCTTCATATTTGAATAAGATTTCCAAAACATTAAGAACAAAGCATTTGGATTCTCTAATCATAAGTATGCCAAAAAACCTTCGGGCTTATTGAGTTGATTTTCTTCTCCGTGTCAGTCCACCGAATTGCATGTCAATTATGTCGGCCTTCTGTTTGAAATTTGAATTTTTTTCAAAACATATGAAATTTTCTTCATTAAGTCATCTTTCAATGCCGCAAGAATCAAGTCATTTGATTTTTCTAGCTCAAGATATGTCCAAAGGAGTATTCGGTGCTCCTGTCAGCTGCTTCCATTTGTCTTTCAACTTGCATGATGATTTGGACAACCTTGCACTTGAAATTTGAATTTCATTAAAACATATGAAATGTTATAAATTGAGTATGCTTTCAAAGGATTAGAATCACCGTCATTTGGATATCTGTGAGGAAATATATGACCAATTGATTAAACATTGCTCATGTGTCACATTCCTTGAATCAAACCTTGTTCTTAAACTTTGGTCTCTTTAACATGTAGTCTTCTCCTTAGCTTCAACACTTCATTTTAATAAGCCTCTTCTTGATTTTACAATTATTTCAATGATATTACTCTTGCACATAAATAAACATGTTAGTAAATCACAATGAATCAATGTGTATTGTTATCATCAAAATTATCATGTAGCCTTAGGGCTAACATATTTATCCTTATATTCTACTTTCACTTCTCTTATGAAGCCATACAAAGCCCAAAATAGTCTCTTCCTAAATCGACAACATCATATATGGGCCCATGTTCTCTAATCATCCCTTATTCTCAACCGTCCATCCATTACCTCAACAATAACCCTATTCAAATCCCTCTTCTCTATTAGAAATCTTTCTCTTTTATGGTGGCCACTGAATGAACATCAGAATTTTGCATCCAAATTGATGACCCAATGCTGATCAAAATTCTACCATTTGATAGATCATTGATTGGCAATTCTATTGATGGCAGTAGTAACTAAATACAAGCCATTTGCATTAGTGGCTGGCAATGGACTCATAGGAGTATGTTTTACAAGTTCTTTAATTTCTGAAAAAATATATAAATATTTATAATATTAATATTTGTATAAATTTATCTTGTAATATTTTCCTAATAAATTTAATATTATATATATATTTAACTAGTAAAATATGATTCTCATTTAATATTTTTATAATATTTTTTTAGAAAGGAATAATAATGATTCATTCTTAAAATATCATATATTAATTTATTTTATAAATTATCATTTTATTAACACAATGGAATATATTTATTTTTAATTATATATAAAAAATAATTTTGATTGAGATTTTTTATTATATATTTTGATATTAGAGGTATTTTTATTTAATTATTTTATGTAATAATCCTTTGTATACAGGATTTCATTAACAAAACCAAACAAAATCCTTTTCCTGTTACATATTTTTTTCTTTCACCCCATCTTTCCTTTCCTCACATCTTTCCTTTCTTTAAACTAAACAACACCCTAAAGTAGGGAATGGGGTATAGATGAGATTCTTCTCCCTAGCCATGCTCCACCCCATTAACATCCCTCACCTAGACTAAAGAGGTTGTATTAAGTTATCCATTTTACAAGTAGAGAAACTAAATATAAGAATGTGATGTTTTAACTTAAATTTATTGACCTAAAATCATACATCAATTTATAACCATTCATTCTACCTAATTCAATGATTGAGATTAAAAGTAAAAGCAATTATATTTAATGGTGTCAACTCATCAAACTTCACCATTAAATATGTGAGATGAAAGACCATAAATTGATATCCAGTTTCACATTAAAAAAATTAAGTTATAATATTCCAGTATGGTATAATTTATAAAATATTGTTGATACTAAAAATTTACAAGCCCAAAGGGATGAGGAATGAGGCCCAAAAATAAGCCCACACAAGCTATAAGCTCATGTAAAAGCTTCCATTAGGCTATCAACATGCCACATGCAACAAGCCATGCGATCCATGAACTATAAACATAAAAGGCCTTCATCATGCAACATGCTAGCCCAAATAAATACTCTCAAGTCCAACTGGCTCATCATGCAATTAGGTTATGTCTTCATGCTATTCATAGTATTTTGGAGCTCAAGCCCAATACAACTGAGTATAGTATCATTCATTCTTTGAAGCCTAGGTACCAATGACATTACTCTTCAGGCTAAATGGACCCAAGCGACCCATGGGGCTCTTGGGTGGGCAGTGGTTTGATTGGCACAAACAAGAGAAAAGAGACCCACTTTAGCCTAATTTGTTAAACCCAAAGCCCACTTAGGGGGTACTTTGGTCAAGTACCAAATTAAGGCTAAAGGAGGGTAAGATGGTAAATTAAGGTTGATTAGATTTGAGTCTTTCTCATACATTATCCATATAATTTATTTGTTATTTTAGATAAATCATATTAATATTTATTCCATGCATTATTATATCATACATTTATATTATATAATTACCTACATGTTCTTTAGCCTTATCTCATATATTTAAATAGATAAGGCACTATTATCACTATTTATCTTTATCATTATTTTAGATAAATTAGAACTACTTACGAATACTCATTTTCTCTACTATAAATAGATCATGTGTATAGCATTCACATTCATTCAAAGTCATATTGCAAAGTCTTAGTATAGGAATCAAACATCATCAAGCATCCAAGTCCTAAAAATTAGTTTCTAGCATTCTTCCTTACTTGAAATACCGCCTAAACACATCTACTTTCATTTAAATCACATGCATCATAGGTTTGAGTCTAAACACTACATATCGTCCATGCATATATAACTAGTCTAGGATTTTAGTTCGAGTTAACACAATAATTGGAATCATTCCTTCATTGTAAGTCATCCAGAAACACTTTATCATCCATGCACATATAACCATTCTAGGATTTCAGCTCGAGTCAACACAGTAGTTGTAATCATTCTTCTTCATTGTACATCATCCAGAAACACTTCGTCAGTCGCTCAGTCAAGCATAAATTAGTCTCTCCTATTGTTACACTCTCGATCGCCCTATGATCATTCCTTTTAAGACTCTAAGTCAAACAAGCAAGCATAACTATTTCCTCATTTTCTTTGTTTGCTCCCACCGCCATTTCAATAGGAAGGAATCGGTTTCAATCATAAAATCACTCATTTTCTTTGTTTGCTCCCACCGCCAAAGCACTCCTAGATCCTCAGCCTATTTCTTTTCAAAGTTTCCATCATATACTCGCAACACGGGGCTTCTTGGCCAGGCAATCCATCTCGAAGCCGAAGGATTTTAAGTAAGATTGACATACTATCGTTAGGCTATTGGGTGCATGCAAGGTAATTATAGAAGTATCTAATTATGAAAGTCTGTGTCAAGAGGGTATATATAATATACCAAGAGGCGTCACTAAGTGTTATTAGACACTTATGAATATCCATCAGACACATCCATTCACCTTTGCAGATAATTAGAAATAATCAATTGGGGGTTATTGTAGTTATTTGCAATAACCCATTTATGTGTCTCCTGTTGAAGAGACACATCCCTCTATGCGACATGGTACATCACATTTATATTGAACCCCCACAACAAAAAAATACATGTCATATATATATATATATATATATATATATATTAGATCACAAATACTAACAACTCCCACTTGATCTAATAATATATAGCTAGTTTGACTCTTCAAACTAACATCAGAATAGGGTTAGCTTTGTTGCTATGTGTACAAAATTTTAACCATAACTGATCGCATTTAAAATTTCTTTATCAGATGACTTCATTCTACATAAAGTAAGATGACACCAATTCTCTTGAACTAGGAAATACAATCTATACCTAATTACAATTAGCAATTTTAGCCAAATAAAACTATTTGACCTGCGTCCGAAATTTAGATCAAGTACTTCCTCTTATCCTGAGGTTTTTCTTAATACACCTTATTGACAACTTTACACTATGTGTCCAATGCTGTATAGAACATTCTAGATGCCTCAAAACAGATTTTACATTCTAGAGATCTCCTATAACTCTTGTTACCTGGCTAGTGTTCTCTATCTTTTATCTGACTAATAATTAAAATTAGATAGAGTTATATTATTGTTAATCTTAGGTGTCTCCAAGATATTTACAATAATATATTCATACCAGATGTTCAACTACAAATCTAGATAATTCTCAAACCCATTATACTTACATGCTCTCTAAACTTATTCAGAGATAATCTTTTGGTCATAGGATCAGCCACCATCTCACCAGAAGGTAAGTAGTCAACTTTAATTTCACCTCTCTCCACCATATCTGGGATATAGTGATAATTAATATCAATGTGGTTGCCCTCAGAGCTATTTGCTCCACTTTTAATTAAAAGGATGGCAGACTTACTATCATAAAACACATCAACTAGCTTAACAATTAAATCTAATAGTAAGTGTAAGTTCTGCAAGTATGCAGTTATAAGTAATATAACAATAAACTGTAATGTAAATCGGCACAGGAGGATTTTACATGGTTCGGTTATAAAACCTACATCCACGGACAACTTTAGAGCTACAATTCACTAAGTTCTTGTTTGTACAATCTTTAAGATCGTTTACAGTGTTGACTCTCTCTCACACACTGACCTAATCTTTGTAAAATAAAATCTCGCCAAGATCTTAAACTCTAGTGACATTGCTCACTCTCTGTCGCTGATAACTTAACAACACACTGTTATGTAAATCATAACCACGATATCTGACACTGAATTACATAAATGCTTAACTCACAAGTTCTCTCAAGTGTATTCTAACTCAGACAGACTTAATCAAAAATTCATGCACGATTACAACCTCTCATACATGAATAGAACACTCATAAAATCAAATCAATTAAGCATTCTAATTTGCGTTAAAGCTCTCCTTTTAATTCCTAGAATGCTGTGACTTAAATTCACACAACCAAGATCTATATGTTATGTAAACATAACGTTATATATACGTTGGTATGCCTGATCAAAATCTCCTTAAAATCCTGTAAAAATCCTAATCAAACTCTTATTAGGATAAAGACAAATATAATAGGAAGTGAAATAAATAACTCCTAAAGGAATTAGGACACAAATAAATATTCTCCTATTTTCACTAAGATACATCAAATAATGTCCTAATCTAAGAGGATTTTTATTATGAATCAAATACTTCCTAAAATATGCTTCTCGAAATAGTAAAATAAGAAACAATATAATATCTTTGTTTTTTTCACAAGTTGGTCAAAATTATCATGTGCATAGCACATGCAAGTGTAGTACACGTTGGCACTAACAATCTCCCCCTTTTTGGCAACTTGTGATGAAAACACCACATTGTTTCTAATCAAAGAAAATCACACAGAGATAAGTCAGACATAACTATAAGTAATCATGATCTAGTAAATAGAAATATCATGCTTAAGGAAATAAAAATAGTATGCAGTTATGAAGTACATAACAGAACAAGATCTGAATGTGTTTATCCTGCAAAGCACCACAAAGTGGAGTTGACAAACTTGTTAAACAACACTTCAACCAAATCATGATCAGAGCAAAAAACATACATCAAATGAAATAAGTAGAGAATAACACAAAGCGCGGTAAAAAAAACTAAGTTAAAAACACAAAGCAGAAAATAATCCGAATACACACAAAGCATAAAAAGTTCTTACTCCCCCTTACTGCTTACATATTACCCTTGAGAAGAAGAAGCAACAAAATATCAAACAGAATTAGAATTAGTAGTATCAAATCAAAATAAAAGACTGAACAGTAAAAAAAAAAGTTATATCATATCAGAAACTTCTTATCCTCCTTGATTTCAGGCCAATTTGCCAAAGCTAATGCAGTCGTGGAGACTTGCAAACAGGTGGAGAAGAAGAACTGCAAAAGCGCTTTTTGAATCTCCCAGCCTTTATTTTGTATCGTTTGCCAGAAGTAGTGGGTGGAGGTTGTTCAGTGGGCATAGGAGCGGGTTGTGCTTCAGTTGTCTCTGAGGAAGTGGCAGTGACTTCAGCCATAATTTTGCGAATTTTCTTATCAAGGCGTTCAGCACTGGTTTCTATTGTCTGTAACCCAACAGCAGGATGTTGTGAGGGTACCAGTGACTTTACTGCAAGTGTAGATGGTAGTGGTGTGGCTGGTGCAGTTGTATCTACTGTAGGAGGGGGTTCCGAAGTGTGTTCTGCATGTGGTGTAGTTATGGCTTCAGGTGGGGGTGACTGTGTTAATGGTGGAGAGTCATCGTGTTCTGTTTCAGGGACTGGAGAAACATGAGGTTCTGCTTCAACAATTGGTGAAGACAATGTCAACTCGGGTTCTGCTTGTTTTGGTTCATCAGACAAGGATTCACTCTCAATGCTGGAGCTGTTGATTCAATTTTCTTCTACCTCTTGTCAGATGGTTTCTTCGCCATTTTAACCTTCTTCTTTCCTTTTAATTCAGTTCCCTTTGCTGTCATCTTGAATTTCTTTTTCTTGTTCTTCTTTTTTGCTATTATGTCTGTCTCAATAGAAGTTTATTTAGCTCGGTATTCTGCAGGTATTGACTCAGCTACTTCAGGCAGTGGTGCATCAGTTTCTTGCATGTGCTCAACAGACTGTTTAGGAGCCACATTTTCTGTTTTCATAGGCTACGATTCTTCTGCAACACCATATTGTCTTGCAAACTTTGCCTCCAAAATAGACTTTTTGGCTTTGATGTCTTTAAGATCCTGCACAATATCAGTCAAGAGAGAATGTATCAAAGCAAGTTGTTCTTCTATATTGCTCATGGGATTTTTTCGAACTCTCCTGGGTTTTGGTTCAGATGCAGGTAGATTAGATTTATCATGCAAACAATGCAGAAAACCTTTTGTGATTGACTTGGACAAAATTTTAGTATGTTCTTTGAGACTTATAGGGACACCATTTTGTGCTAAAGTCTATTGAATCAAACAAGGAAAAACAAGCAAATGGCAGTCAAATTTATATGGTTCAATCTGAACAATCATTCTATAAACCAACAAACCAAAATTAATATGTCTGTTGGTGCCCAAACAGAACATAAACTTCACTCTATCTTCTCTGACTTGGTTTTGGTGTGATAAGGGAAACCAGTTAAATTGTGTAATTTTATGTAACACCTTATACTTCATTTTGAGATATTGTTGGTCAATTCCTTCCCTCGGATTCCAATCTATATCTCTTCGACCAGTCAATTCCTTAATCACAACTGCCATATCAAAATTTTCATCCAAAAAGTGTAAACTACCTATTGGTATATCAAAGAATGTATTTATGACATTCGGTGAGAATTTTACAAACTTTCCTCTACAATACACTCTGTGATAATGATAACTTTTTGGATCATCAATGGAAGTAGAGATATTGGCATAGAACTCTTGAATTAAGGACTTCACAGAGGGGGTAGGAAGTTGTTTGCTGTTCAAGTCTAGTGTATAAACTCAAGAAGCTCTGATAGGTGTCTATTTATGTATTACTTTTATATCAATTCGTCCATGTTTCTTTGTTATATTCCTTGGTATTTTTATGTTTTTGTGTGGTTTTGATGTTTGTAGGAGTTTTGGAGCAACTTGCACAAAAATGGAGTAAAACCCTCATTTTCACCTCTGCTAGTCAGTGATCTTCTCGGATTTAATTGTATTGATATACAATGAACCCGACGACATGTTATATACCGTTGGAAAGCTCTCGAAGTCTATTTTCTGGAGAAATTTACGTTTTATAAATCCATTCAGTGTACCAAAAGTTGTAATCAAAACAGTGTGAGATGTATAGAAATATAATTCCACAAGTCACTGTAGCATGTATAATACGGGGCACTGTAGCAACTCACTGTAGCAGAGTATTTAAACACATTTTAGGGTTTTATTTTCATAACTTGAAGAGGGGAGAACGGGGTGGAGGCTGCAGCTCTGAATTCTTTCATCTCCTGGAGTTCTTGAAGGAGAAAGGAAGCTTGGAAAGAGGAAGAACTACAATCCAAAGAGAATTACATCAATTTTGCTAAGGTTTTCCCTTCCCTTTCATTTTCTGGAATGTCTCCATGTTGTATGTATTTACCACGTTCTTAAACATGTGTAGCTAAATCTGAATTGGTTGAGGGTGATTTCAAAGCCCCTGATATGGTTTTTGTAAGTTGATTGTGCAAGAAGTTGTTATCCAATTCTCTAATTGAAGTTGCTTGTATTTTCCCCTGTCTAATGCTTATGATTGCTTGCTGGATTGTATTTGGGTGGCCAACTGAATATAATCTGGATATTGTCTATTGCTAGACTAGAAATCTTGATCCGTAATTGTCCTGAATTTCTAATCATTAGTAGCAAAATTGTGATCAGAGATTGCAATTGGAGAATATAACCTAAGTTAAATAATTCGAGCTTGTGTGATTATTGCTTAGATCAACCTATCTTTCTTATCGTAATGCTCCATTGAATTAAACTTAGAGAGCTTGTTCTAGGTTGTTTAATGGTTAGAGATTAAATAAAGAGCTTGTTTTATTTAACAACAAAGTAAGGAAAGATTGGGGTAATAGAGATTGTTATTATCTACGGTTGATAACTTCAATGCTGTAATTAGATGACAATTCTACAATTAATTCGCAAATCCATATCTTGTGGTAGAGAAGGATCCCTTAACCAGCTTTCTCTCATTGATTTTTCATTCGAATTAACTTTCTGTTTTGTTATTCTTCGTTTGCATTATTATTTCACTTAGTAAATCAATCAACAAAACCCCCCATTTACTCTGTTTTTGCTTTCGAATAACAAATTTAATTAGAATCAATCCTCGTGGGAACGATATCTTACTCATCACTGTATTACTTGTGCGACTAGTATACTTGCTAGTTTCGAACGCATCAAGTTTTTGGCGCCGTTGCCGGGGATGGATTTTCTAATCGATTTGTTATTTTGTTTTCATTGTTGATTCATATTTTCTTTGTTTTTCTTTTCTGATTGTTTGTGTTTAGACAACATGGCAGTAAACTTCTATCAATTCAGTAGCGGATTTGAGCCACAAGTTCCATGGAGAGTAAATGAGGTAAGCACTCCGAACATTGAACAACAACTTTCTGAGCTAACCTCTCTTGTGGAAAACATGGCTGAAGGAGATATGCAAAAATCTTATGAATGTGGGATATATTCTACGATGGCGCATCCAATCGACATGTATCCAACTTTACAAGAAGAATATATGGAACAAGCCAATGCCATGGGTGGATTTCAAGGACAAACGAGGCAATGGTATGATCCTTTCTCTAGCACTTACAATGCTGGATGGGAAGATCAACATAATTTCAGTTACTGGAATCATCAACCAATCACTCCAAAATGTGATACCAAATCGGCCACAATGTTTCAATCAACCTAGAATGCAGCAACCATTTCAAATGCAACCACCACCAATGCCACATCCAGCACCGCAACCAGCTTCGAAAAACTCAGGTATGTCTCTTGAAGATATTGTTAATGCACTTGCCACTAACACAATGCAATTCCAGCAGGAAACTGGGGCAAGTATCCAAAACTGGCAAATCAAATAGGACAATTGGCTACTAGCATGAGCAAATTCGAGGGCCAAGGCTCAGAAGAATTATCTTGTCAAATGGTGATCAATCCAAGAGAGAATTCTTGTGCGATAACTTTGCAAAATGGAGAGCAATTACATGTCCTGCCAAAGAAATCACAAACTGATGAAGGAGATGACACCACTTCCACATGAACAAAACACTGACTTCTCAGGTAAATCCTATAACTCCCATTCCTTCATATGTTTCTCCTCCACTTTTTCCTAGTAGATTTACACAATCGAAGGAGAAACAAGAACAAGAAATCCTGGAAACTTCTCACAAAATCGAGGTAAATATACCACTTCTGGATGCTATTGAGCAAGTACCTCGTTGTACAAAATTTCTCAAGGAGTTATGCACCAACCAGAGAAAGTTGAAGGGAAATGAGAAAGTAAGTGTGGGGGAAAATGTTTCAGCTGTATTGCAAAGAAAAATTCCTCCGAAATGCAAAGATCCAGGTACGTTCACCATTCCATGCACAATTGGTAATACCAAGTTTGAAAGAGCTATGTTAGATTTAGGAGCATCTATTAATGTCATGCCATATTCTATTTATGCTTCTTTGAATCTTGGACCCCTTGCGAAAACTGGTATAGTAATTCAACTTGCTGATCGTTCTAATGCATATCCCAAAGGAGTTGTGGAAGATGTGCTTGTGCAGGTAAATCAATTGGTTTTCCAGCAGACTTCTATGTTCTGGAAATGGAGGATGAGACATCTCCCAATCCAACACCGATTCTTTTGGGGAGGCCATTCTTGAAAACTGCCCGAACGAAGATTGATGTTCATGATGGCACTCTCACCATGGAGTTTGATGGCGAGTTGATTCGTTTCAATATTTTTGAGGCAATGAGGTACCCTAGTGACTTGCATTCTGTTTTTGCAGTTGATGTTATTGATTCTTTGGCACAACAAGTTTTTGAGTTAACTCACAAGGATGCATTGGAAGTAGCCATTAGTGAGCACATTGGGGCAGAAAATTCCAGAGAATCGAGGAAGTTGATACAAGTGTCTAAAGAAGTGGAGGAAGCTGTGGCAAGCTTGGATGAGACTATAGCGATCACCACAAATAGGTATGATGTTTCGTACATTGAATTGCCTTTATCTAATGAGAAACTTCTTCCTTCTGTGATGAAAGCCAATTACTTGGAGCTTAAGCTACTTCCAGATTATTTGAGGCATGTGTTTTTGGGTGACAAAGATCCTTTGCTAGTTACAATAGAAATGGGCCTTGCACCACTACAAGAAGAGAAACGCATCCGAGTACTTAGAGTTCACAAAACAGCTATTAAGTGGACGATTGCTAACATCCAAGGCCCAG
>SNVD02002526.1:2500-16429 GCA_013180625.2 Boswellia sacra | reverse complement strand
ACTCTGATCTTGATAGGCTCAGAGGAAAGTTTACACCAGATCTCAAAGTCCTGCACTGGAGAATGCTCCGCATCTATCTCAACACAAACCCGGGCATAAGATATCCGAGTCCGCTCATATGTCATCTTGTCACAAGATAATGGTCGACCAACCATACTCGAAACAGCACTAAGAGCTTTGGCTGACCACAGAGGAAATGGTAGCCCATGCATGCGAACCCAGACTGGGATCCTGGAGATCCTACTCTGGTCAAAGGAGAAGTGAGGATTCCACTGTTGAAGAATGATGTGCTTCCCACCAAACATCCAGGGTCCTCTTTCTAAAATATCATGGACCTCCTCTACGGTCCTGAATCTGAATATCAAGAAGCCTGTCCCAGTAGAGCGGACATCCTCCAAACCACTAGATTTCTATGCATGCATGGCAATGGAACGTGCAGCATGAAAAGGCATAGTATATCCCGGAAAGAATCCCACAATACAGCGTAGCCAATCAGCCCCAGCATCATCTACCAAATCATCTGGGAGCTCAAGGATTGAACCTGGGACCTTTTTGGCTATCGGGTCAAGGTGAAATCTAGTGTTAGCCTCAGTAACCCGAATCCTGTCAGCCCAAGAACCGGGTGTTTTAGGTAAAGGTTGTGTGTGGGTGGTTTTTCGAGTAGGAGGGTGTGTTTGAGTGTCACGAGGTGGGTGTTTTGGCTGGCTAGGTTTGGTAGTGGCGGGGGCGGCCATGGCGGAGATGGTGTGGTGCGGGCTAGGAAAAATATGATGAAAAAACTCCAAGTAGCAAACAACCCAAACCAGACGAGAACTCCAAAGAATCCAACCAACAATCCAAATACCAACAGTCCAAACAACCAGTGTACACAAAATAGCAAATTCACAACAGTTTAAAAATAAGCGAAAGATGATAAAGTGAAATTGCAGTAATGGGTGCGCATACCGGTCACCAAATCGGGCATGAAATAAAACTGATAAATAGTTCTCCTCGACGTCGCTCCTTAGATTTTATTATCCACAAGGAATTTGAGGGTCGACCATGAAGCAAATATGCATGAAATAGGCCGAGGAGCAACCTGCCAGGATCGGTGAATAGTGTCACCGGATGAACAGTGCAACACAAGGGAAAGTTGATCGACGACTCCTGATCTACAGACTGATGCCGGAGGTGACGACCCACTTGCCGTCCAAGAGAAATCCGGTTGTGAACAGTAATTGAAAAAGGTCGTGAACGGGGTAGAAGACAGTCGAACCAGGTTTCAGCGCTGAAAGAAGAATTGCAGATCGGGCCGAGACGAAGGTGACTACGCTGGTGGTGACTATTCACTCGCCACCTGAGGCGAGTGAATAGTGAAAACCGATTGTCTTCTTGCACAGATTTGAACGTCTTCCAGTCAAAATCTCCAAGGGCTCAAGAAGAAAAGTTTGATTATCGTGCTTAGATCTACAATATGCATAAATCCTAAGACCTAACTCACAAAACCGGCGAAGTGAACAGTAACTCCGGCGGTGTCATTTGAGAGAAAAAAATTTTTCTTCCCCTAAACCCTAAACCCTAAACCCTAAACCCTAAACCCTAAACCCTAAACCCTAAACCCTAAACCCTAAACCCTAAACCGTAAACCCTAAACCCTAAACCCTAAACCCTAAACCCTAAACCCTAAACCCTAAACCCTAAACCCTAAACCCTAAACTTTTTTTTTTTTTTGGATGGGTTCTACTACAAGTCGTTTTTACACCCTTTGGGCGTCCGCACCTCGATTGCTCAGAGATCACAGCCGACATGTCGTATCAATCCCATGCTGCCCCAGGCTCTTACAAGACGCGATCCGCGCCTGTCTCTTATACACATCTAGATGTGTATAAGAGACAGCCCTAAACCCTAAACCCTAAACCCTAAACCCTAAACCCTAAACCCTAAACCCTAAACCCTAAAACCCTAAAACCCTAAACCCTAAAACCCTAAAACCCTAAAACCCTAAACCCTAAACCCTAAACCCTAAAACCCTAAACCCTAAACCCTAAACTTTTTTTTTTTGGATGGGTTCTACTACAAGTCGTTTTTACACCCTTTGGGCGTCCGCACCTCGATTGCTCAGAGATCACAGCCGACATGTCGTATCAATCCCATGCTGCCCCAGGCTCTTACGAGACGCGATCCGCGCGATTCGAAACCGGGTTGCCGTGAGCGTGCGTGCCACGCATGCCTTCACCTCGATTGCTCAGAGGTCCCCACGCGCGAGCGCGCGCGCTGTCTCTTATACACATCTAGATGTGTATAAGAGACAGACCTAAACCCTAAACCCTAAACCCTAAACCCTAAACCCTAAACCCTAAACTTTTTTTTTGAAAAAATTACTATTTACATAAAAAGAAAAAAGATAGTACAAAATACGAGGGGCATACCCCAAGAAGAGTACCTAGTACTCACAAGTCCGAATGGAAAAAGGAAACCCAAAGGCCCCAAAAAAACAAACGTGATTTGGAGCCAAAAGCTCCAAACAAAACAGAAAAAGGCGTAAAGGCCCAAAACCAACCACAATGAAAACTAGCATCACCATAACAACACAACAAGAAGGCGCATGTGCCCAATGAAACAAAATAAAGTTCAAATAATCAACTAACAATGAAGGCCCCATATGGCACGAAACTGAGGAGTGATCACATACTTGGCCTCAATGGTTTGAAGTCGAGAGCGAACCAAAGCAAAAATCTCATCAATCATCTGACGACGAGTCCTGTGACGCTGCTGATACACACGATCATTCCTCTCATACCATAGAAAATAAACCGTAGCAGAAAAAACCAAACTTGCAAGGATATGTCCAAAATTCTTCCTGCCCTGAAGATGAAGAGAAGCCCAATGAAGTAGAGAGCGCCAACTAAAGGATGGCCAAACAGTGAGAGTCTTAGCTGAAATCTCCCCCCATACAGAAGACGAGAAAGGACAGCTAAAGAAAAGATGCTCATGAGTCTCATTAGCTGAAGTACAAAGAACACAACCCGAAGAAGATAACATGGCATGACGCCGAAGTCGATCCATAGTACGAAGACGCCCCAATGAGGCAAGCCAAAGAATAAAGGAGTGCCTCGGAACATGACCAGGGAACCATAAAAGGTGATGAAAGGAGTTCACCGAACGTCTACTCCGTAATAATTCCCATGCTAAGGCAAAAGAGAAAATACCAGAGGTGTGGCCCTTCCAAACAATATGATCGGAGTCCCTATCATAGGCCGGATGTTGATAGAGTCCCAAACCCGTCCTAGGAACGACCCACCACCAGGAAAAGCCCAATCCCCATCCTGAATAATAGCTGAGACCTTTGCATCTGAGGGAAGACCTGTAGATGAAAGAGTCCTGAAAGAGAACAAATCACAAAGACGACCCTGCGGCAACCAGTAATCCTGCCAGAGTGAGGTATCATGTCCATCTCCAATACAAGAGACAAATTTACCCCTGCACCAATCCCGACTGTGCAAAATCTTCCTCCAAGACCAGGAGGCTCCAGAAGTAACCCGAACCTGCCAAAACGAGCGACCCTGAAGGAGTACCTTATGAACCCAAGAAGTCCATGTGGAAGACTTGTAAGAAAGAAGTCTCCAAATATGCTTCAGAATAGCAGCACGATTCCACTCCTTCACTCGCTTAATTCCTAAACCTCCTTCTTTCAACGGATAGCAAACAGAATCCCAAGCTACTTTGGCCCCAGAACGATACAAAGAGGTACCTTTCCAGAGGAAAGCAGCTAGAATACCCTCAATCTTTCGCACCACAGCCGCCGGTAAAATGAACATAGCTGACCAGTAGACTTGGATGGAAAAAAGTACCGACTTAATCAACTGGAGGCGACCAGCATAAGTCATCACAGCAGATGTCCACAACCTGACCCTTGACAGAATCCGTTCTATCAAAGGAGCACAATCTGAAAGGCGCAATCTGGTACTGATCAGGGGCACTCCCAAATAACGGACCGGCAAGCTCCCCACATGAAAACCCAAGATGGACTGTAACACTATTTGATCCTCATCATTGACTCCAGAAAAGAAGACATGACTCTTGGCTGAATTCGTAACGAGACCAGAGAGCTCTGTAAACTCCTGCAAAGCAGCATGAACCACCCTAACAGAACCCACATCTGCCCTACAAAAAACCATCAGATCATCTGCAAAACAAAGATGAGTAAGAGACGTCTGCTGGCATCGCCAATGGTATCGAAAACCAGGCCGCTGAGAGGCCTTCCGAAGAATACCACTCAAACCCTCCATGGCCAACACAAAAAGATAAGGCGACAACGGATCACCCTGACGAACACCTCTGGAGGTGGGAAAGAACCCATGAAGCTCTCCATTTAAAGCAACCGAGAAGTGTGCAGTAGACATGCATGTCGCTATCCATCTAACCATACACTCTGGAATACCGATCGTCCTTAACCCCAATAGGATGAAATCTCAACTGACAGTATCAAAAGCTTTGCGAATATCCACCTTTAAAGCACAGCGGGGAGGCGAATGCCCAAGATGGTAATCATGCATAAGCTCTTGAGTCAAAAGAATGGCATCAGAGATTCTTCGACCTGGGACAAATGCTGACTGCGAACTCCCAATTACATCAGGTAAAACTACTTTGAACCGGTTCACAATCACTTTAGAGATGCACTTGTAAAGTACATTACAACAAGAGATTGGTCGAAAATCACTCATAGTCCTCGGAGTCTCAACCTTGGGGGCCAAGGCAATCCTAGTGGCATTAACACACTTCGGCATCCGACAAGTCGCAAAGAAGTAACGCACAGCAGCCATAAAATCCACACTAACAATGTCCCAAGCCCTCTTAAAGAACAGAGAAGTGTACCCATCCGGTCCTGGAGCTTTATAATCGGGAATCGAGAATAAAGCTGACCTGATCTCATCGTCGGTAATAGGGCATACCAAAGAAGGCAGCATCTCTGCGGAAACTCTTCCAGAGAAAAACCGAGAAGCCTCTACAAGAGAAGGTCGAGAAGGAGCTGTAAGTAATTTCTGAAAATACCTTTCAGCTAGATGACCCAAGTCGTCCCGATCTGTAACTATGGTACCATCCTCATCTTCAAGCTGATGGATCCGATTCCTGACCTGTCTATGGATCAGAGACCTGTGAAAGAACTTGGTATTCTGATCCCCCAAAGAGAGCCATTGGATCCTTGACCTCTGTCGAAAAAAAGCCTCCTCATCACTGCACAACTGGGAATACTGCTTAGCATAAACTCTCTCAGCCAGAATACATTCTGGCGAATATGGGTTCTTATCCAGAGCGGCCTGAGCTGCAGCCCACTGAGCCCGAGCCTCAATGACTCTGCTAGAAATGTGACTAGAATCCTTAGCATGCAAAGCCTTAAACTCACGCTTTAGAAGGCCCAATTTCTGTGTGATTCGAAACATAGGATCTCCTCCCACATGCATAGACCATACTCGCTGAACCATCTCCAAGAAATCCTCTCGGTCAGCCCAAAAGTTCAAAAATTTAAAAGGACTAGAGATCTGCCGGCGCCGATCTCCAAATCTGATGAGCATAGCACTGTGATCAGAGACATCCCGAGGAAGAACCTCAGAAGTTGTGTGAGGCCAAGTTATGAACCATGAAGCACTACCAAAACTCCAATCAAGAGTCCGAAGAATAGTACCATCTCCCTGCTGCCCATTATGCCAAGTATACCGAAGGCCCGAGGATGGAACCCTGATTAACTCTGCGTCATGAAGGCATTGACCAAACTCATCCATGTAACCATGCCATGCTTGATCCCCACCACCTCTATCTGAAGAGCGCAAGATCGCATTGAAATCACCCAATGCCAACCAAGGTAAGTCACCAAACCCCATGGACTGAGCTCTGAGAAAATCCCACAACTGTCAACGAACACCCGGATCGTTAGAGCCATAAACAAAGATCAAACCAAAAGAAATCCTATCTGATAATCTGGTAACCCGACAAACGATCCACTGTGGAGAAAACTGTAAACCACTCAAACTGTACAGAGTAGGATCCCAACACACCAAAATTCTACAAGCAATGGACAAAGTGGCATTGGATAAGAAATTCCAAGAAGGACAAGTATCTGAAACAACTGAAGCAAGGTGCTGCTGCTCAACCTTAGTCTCTAAAGGACCAATTAAACCTAAAGAATACTTAGAAACCGAGTTTCTAACTGCTCGCTGTGTAGAGAAGCCGTTAAGGCCTCTAATATTCCAACTTCCTATCATAGAAAACTGGAAACACTTAGAAATCAATAAGAAAAATCATCGGGGGCGCATGCCCCCTCTACCCCCATTACCACCCTTTTTACTCTGACCTTTGTTACTCTTACCAGCAGGAGGAGCAACAGTGGATTTTGGAACAGTGGCAGGTGGTCGACTATCCAAATGTGTCACAGTAGATTTTGGAGGATCCGGAGCAACAAACCCCTCTGGAAGATCAATCCCTGAGGAAACAGTCAAAGCATCTATAGGGTTGGAGGAGCACTTCAATATCTGATCCTGGTCGTCCTCAATAGGAGATAGTGAATCAGAATCAGATCCAGACTCCGAACCTGAACCAGTGGTAGAAAACTTACCCATCATAGCAAAGATCCTGTCAATCGAAGTTGACTTCGTATTCACTGGAGTCGAAGTCAATGCAGCGAGAGGCCCTGCTGGTGCGGATTCTGTAGCAATGCCTTTACCTTTGTCCTGTAGAACTGGGGTTACATCTGCATCAAGAATCCGATCCTGACCAGCCTCTAATGCTGCAATAGCAGGGTCACCCATCTTCCCATGTTCATGTAAAACAATGGCTGTAGTGGTATCCGGCACCTCGGCCTCTCTAGATGAGGAATGCACAACAGGCACGGGATAGGTATGGCCAAACAGGCAACATTTGGAACATCTTTTCAGTTTCCACTCATATTCCACTCTGATCTTTATAGGCTCAGAGGATAGCTTACACCGGATCTCAAAGTCCTTCACTGGGGGATGCTCCGCATCCACCTCAACACAAACCCTAGCATAGGATAACCTGGTATGCTCATACGTCATCCTGTCACATGATAATGGCCGGCCAACCATACTAGAAACAGCACTGAGTGCTCTAGCTGACCACAGTGGAAATGGTAATCCATGTAACCGAACCCATACTGGAATCCTGGAAATCCTACGCTGGTCAAAAGAGAAATGAGGATTCCACTGCTGGAGAATGATGTGCTTCCCACCAAACATCCAAGGCCCCCTCTCTAAAATAGCATAAACATCCTATATAGTTCTGAATCTGAATATCAAAAAACCTGTCCCCGTAGAGCGGACATCCTCCAAACCACTAGATTGCCATGCACGCATAGCAATGGAGCGTGCGGCATGGAAAGGCATAGTATATCCTGAAAAAAATACCACAATACACTGCATCCAATCAGCCCCAGCATCATCAACCATATCATCAGGGAGCTCAAGAATCGAACCTGGGACCTTTTGGGGTATCGAGTCAAGAGAAAATCTAGAGCTAGCCTCAGTAACCCGAACCCTATCAGCCCAAGAGCCAGGTTGTTTGGGTAAAGGTTGTGTGTGGGTAGTGTTTTGAGTCGGTGGATGTGTTTGAGTGGTATGAGGTGGGCGTTGGGGCTGGTTAATTTTGGTAGGTGCGGAGGTGGCCATGGTAAGGACAGTGTAGTACAAGCTAGGAAAATGAGCGGTGAAAATAGTGGGTAACTTAGAACCCGAAGCAAACAACCCAAACAACTCCAAAATTCCAAATCACCGATCAACAATCAAATCAACCAAAACTCCAAAATAGTGGTTAACTCCAACCCAAAGCAGTCAACCCAAACAAACTCCAAAATTCCAAAATACCAACCAACAATCAAATCAACCAAACCTCCAAAATACCAACCAACAATCAAATCAACCAGGCAACAAATTCAACAATATCCCAACTAAAAATAACTCAACAACAGCAAACACAAAAGAAGAAACAAGGAAAAGGCACAAGAAATGCAAACCCGTCACCAATCGATAGCCAAATTCCCGTGAAGGCAAGGTTGTCAACAGAGATCACCTTCGTTAGGCATCAATGGACTAACCAACCTATGCCTTTGAAATTGTGTGTCTGACTACTTCCAATATTGTAAGATACACTCAAATCCAGCGGCCGGATCGGTCGATAGAGGCTAAAAACCGTGGCTGGATCAAAGAGACTATAACCAGGAAATTCCGGCAAAGCTTCTGTTTCAGGCGATATCTCCCTCCTCTGAACTCTTCTGGTGATGTGCCAGGTGGGGATGGAATCAGCTTGTTCTCAGCTTTCCAACACCGTAGGTCTGAGCAAAAACCAACGGCTAGATCAACCCGTATAGGGCAGAAAGCGTGACAACGTCGATCAGGTAGGTGCAGAAACGAGTAACAGGGCGTTAATGTCTAGGCTGATATCTCCCTCCACACAAAACTTCAACCAACCAGCCAGATGGGGTTAGAATCGTCTGGAAATAAGCTTTCCAACGCCGTATGACAGGCCAAAATCCAACGGCTAGATCGTTCTGTATAAGCAAAAGAGTGCGGCTGGGTCGATCTGGCAAGCCAAGAACAGAATCCGGCGGCGCTATTGTTATCAGCGATATCTCCAGCCACCGGAATCACCAGCAAATTTGCCGGTCAGGGTTGTAAGCACCTATGTCTCAGCTTTCCAACGCCATATCATAAGCACAATTCCAACGGCTAGATCAACCCCTATAGGGCAGAAAACGCGACAACGTCAATCAGGAAGGTGCAGAAACGAGTAACAGGGCGTTAATGTCCAGGCTGATATCTCCCTCAACACCAAACTTTAACCAATCAGCCAGATGGGGTTGGAATCGTCTGGAATTAAGCTTTCCAACGCCGTATGACAGGCTGAAATCCAACGGCTAGATCGTTCTGTATAAGCAAAAGAGTGCGGCTGGGTCGATCTGGCAGGCCAAGAACAGAATCCGACGGCGCTAATGTTACCAGCGATATCTCCGGCCACCGGAATCACCAGCAAATTTACCGGCCAGGTTTGGAAGCATCTATGTCTCAGCTTTCCAACGCCATATCATAAGCACAATTCCAACGGCTAGATCCTCCCAAAAGAGCAAAAGAGTACAGACTGTTCGATTGAAACTAGGAGCAGAAATACCTGGTGGCATTACTGTTCCGGCTGATTTCTCCCACTTCCGATGGCGGCTGACCACCTACCATACACCGTTGGAATCGTGAGTCCGTCAGCTTTCCGATGGCACCACTCTTGCTCAAGGATGATGCCGGAAATTGACTGTAGAGACCAAAATCCGGCGGTTGGTTCAGAGAAAAAGTTGAGAGAATTTCTAACCCTCCCTAAACCCTAAACCCTAAACCCTAAACCCTAAACCCTAAACCCTAAACCCTAAACTTTTTTTTTGAAAAAATTAATAATTACATTAAAGAAAACCAATTTACATGATACGAGGGGCATACCCCAACGAAGTCACAAAGGGACACAAAATACAAAAAGGGCAGAAAAACCCGATCGAAGCAACAACAAAGGACCAAAATAGCCCAAAAAAACAAGAACAAAACTAAGGTAGGCACGCAGGCCTTAGGCAAAAATTACCGAAACAAACTAGTCAGCTATGCCCCAAATGGCCCGAAACTGTGCAGAAATCACAAATTTATCCTTCAAGTCAATAACCCGAGTCCGAATCAAATCATAAATATCCCCTGTGATTTCCGGACGAGTACGACGTCGCTGCTGAAAAATACGATTGTTCCTCTCATACCAGATAAAATAAACCGTGGCAGAAAGAACCAATCGTGCAAGCACATGTCGAAAATCCTTTCGACTTTGTAGATGAAGGGAGGACCACTGAAGAAGCGAACCCCAACAAAAGGATGGCCATGTCATAAGAGTCTTCGCTGTCATCTCTCGCCAGATGGAAGAGGAAAATGGACAACGAAAGAAAAGATGTCCATGTGTCTCCGTGTCTGATCCACACAAAACACATGTTGCGAAGGATATTGTGCCATGACACCGAAGACGATCCATAGTATGCAACCTCTCTAAAGAGGCGAGCCAAAGGATAAAAGAGTGTCTAGGGACATGACCCGGGAACCAGAGCAAGTGATAAAATGAGTTCACCGATCGTCTAGCCCGCAGAATATCCCAAGCTGAGTCAATGGAAAAGATACCCGAAGGGTGTCCCTTCCAAACCTGGTGATCAGAAGCCCCAATAGTCGGATGAAACGTGATTGAGTCCCAAATCAACTGAAGATCCGACCCTCCAATTGGAAAATTCCAATCCCCATCCTGAATAATATCCGACACCCTGGCATTCGATGGTAGGCCCGTGGATGATAGAGTTCGAAAAGAAAACAAATCACATAGGGGTCCCTGCGGAAGCCAATAATCCTGCCCCAGAGAGGTGTCCCTGCCATCTCCAATACAAGTGGTAAATTTACCTCTGCACCAATCCCTGCTCAGAAGAATCTTCCGCCAAGACCAGGATGCCCCAGAAGTAACCCGAACCTGCCAAAAGGACCGACCTCGAAGAAGCACATGGTGAACCCACGAAGACCTAGTGGAGGACTTGTCCGAGAGCAATCTCCAAATGTGTTTCAAAATAGCCGCCCGTTTCCAATCCTTAACCCGTTTAATCCCCAGACCTCCTTCCTTTAAAGGGTGACAAACCGAGCTCCATGCTACCTTTGCCCCAAAACGAGAGAGAGAAGTACCTCTCCAAAGAAAGGCTGCAAGAATACCCTCAATCCTCCGCACCACTGCTGTAGGCAGAATGAACATGGAGGACCAATATACCTCGATAGA
Source organism: Boswellia sacra (assembly GCA_013180625.2). Taxonomy (NCBI): domain Eukaryota; kingdom Viridiplantae; phylum Streptophyta; class Magnoliopsida; order Sapindales; family Burseraceae; genus Boswellia; species Boswellia sacra. The sequence continues at coordinate 5,614 of SNVD02002526.1, read as the reverse complement.
AAAAAGCACTGATTTGATTAGCTGGAGCCGACCAGCATAAGTCAGACTCGCGGAAGTCCATAACCGGATTCTAGACACGATCCTCTCAATCAAAGGCTCACAATCCGATAGTCGTAATCGAGTACTAAGCAAAGGTACTCCCAAATATCTGACAGGTAGAGTGCCAATCTGAAAATCCAAGATAGCCTGTAAAGCGATTTGCTTATCCTCACTAACCCCTGAGAATAAGACATGGCTCTTGGCTGAATTGGTAACCAACCCGGAGAGCCATGCAAACTCATCTAAAGCATCTCTGATCACTTTTACAGAAACATCATCTGCTCACGGGCTGAGACGAATTGCAGATCGAAGAATTGGCTGAAAGAAGAATTGCAGATCGGGCTGAGACGAAGGTGACTACGCTGGTGGTGACTATTCACTCCCCACCTGAGGCTAGTGAATAGTGAAAACCGATTGTCTTCTTGCACAGATTTGAACGTCTTCCAGTCAAAATCTCCAAGGGCTCAAGAAGGAAAGTTTAATTATCGTGCTTAGATCTACAATATGCGTAAATCCTAATACCTAACTCACAAAACCGGCGAAGTGAACAGTAACTCCGGCGGTGTCATTTGAGAGAAAAAATTTTTTCTTCCTTCCCTAAACCCTAAACCCTAAACCCTAAACCCTAAACCCTAACCCTAAAACCCTAAACCCTAAAACCCTAAACCCTAAACCCTAAACCCTAAACCCTAAACCTGTCTCTTATACACATCTAAACCCTAAACCCTAAACCTAAACCCTAAACCCTAAACCCTAAACCCTAACCCTAAACCCTAAACTTTTTTTTGAAAAAGTTACTTAGTAATATTAATCCAAAAATGTTATAATGTACAAAAATCCGAGGGGCATACCCCAAGATTACAAAAGGACATGAAGTCCAAACAAACAAACCAACAAAAGATAGAAAATAAAGGCCACAAGCGGCCTAAACAATGTAAAACAAGCCACAAACGGCCTTAACAACATAAATGAGAAATGACCACATCCGGTCTAAATCAAAAAAATACAAAAGCTTTAACCCTTCTTATTTTTCTTCTTCTTACCCTTCCGTACAGGGGTAGCTGGGGTATTCGAATGATCATGATCAATCCTATCAATTTGATCTTCATCACTTAGCCTATTCAAAGGCTCAAATCGAGAGGGAGAAGACTCAGGAGGTTGTCCTGTATTTATTCGCCCTGACGAAACGGATGCCTCACGATTGGTAGAACACTGGATAGTACCTAAAAGCCTACCCTGGTCAGTCGCGAAAGGAGATAGAGAGTCAGAATCTGCGACCGACTCTGCACTCGAGGCTGTGGCCTTCATAGGAGGAACAACTTGCACTGGCAAATTTGCTGGAAAAGCAACAAGCTTTGGACTCTCAGCGACCTTGGTCGCAACCTTACCCGACTTCAAAAGAGTACCATCAGAAGAGGTGCTATCCGGGTCGTTAGCCTCATTCTTATCCTGACCTGTAGTCTTTTCGGGTTCCGGACACCGGTGTCCAAACTTACAACATTTGGAGCAACGTTTTGGGACCCACTCATATTCAACTTGAATTTGGATGGGCTCTGGAGAAAGCTTGCATATGAACTCAAAGTTCCGAATCAGAGGGTGCTTTGCATCCAAAAGAACACATACCCTCGCATACTCTAATCTGGAGAGATCAGAAGTCATCTTGTCACAAGATAAAGGTTCTCCAACCATGCTGGAGACAATACTAAGACCTTTGGTTGTCCACAGAGGGAACGGTAGGCCATATAATCGGATCCAAACAGGAATATATCTCAATTGATTTGTATTAAAATCAAAATGCGGGTTCCAAGGTTGTAAGACAATTGTTTTACCTCCAAACATCCAAGGACCGCGAGCAATGATGTTATGAACCTCTTCCTCAGTTCGTAAACGGAAAATGAGAAAACCCTTGTTCGTGGAACGGACGTCTTCTAAGCCACTCGTTTTCCATGCACGCATGGCCAACGAGCGAGCAGCATGAAAAGGCATCACATATCCTGGAAAGAAACCAACAAGACATCTACGCCATTCGGCCACATTCTCATCAACAATCTCATCCGGGATCTTCAGAATTGTCCCCCATTCCTTGGGGTCAATCCGGATTAGTTTGCACCGGGTACTCGAATCGGTGATTTTAATCTTGTCAGCCCAAGAACCAGCAGTTGTCTTGGGTGGGTCCATCCAGTGAATACGAATCAAATACAATGCAAAATCATAAAAAGAGATGAAAAAACGAAGACAAACCGGTCACCGAAGTGGCGCGGCTTCCAAAGTCGTCGATACCTCTTTATAAACAATAATCCACAAGGAATCAAGGGAGTGGTCAAGAAGGAAACTTGCGTGGAATAACCCGATGAGCAAACTGGAAAAAACTCGAAAAACAGTCCGCCGGATGAATAGTGTCGTCGCCACGGGAAAAGTGTCCCCCGAAAATTTATTCACGATTTCTGGCTGATATGCTTAGAATCTGATAATGCAACAGAAGAGAAGAATGACCGGCGACGCTTGATCTACAATTCTGTGCAGGAGGTGACAACCCACTCGCCGTTGGCCGGAGAAGCGGCGTGAACAGTAAACAAAACAGCCGTGGACGGAGAAGATAGCAATGGAATCAGGTATTAGCGCTGAAGGGAAAGTTGTAGATCGGGCTTAACCAAAGGCAATGGTATCGGCGGTGACTATTCACGCGCCATACCGTGGTGGTGAATAGTAAAAAACCGAAACTTTAACGCCGTGGATGGAGGGGTTGCGGGCCGAACCAGATGATGGTGCTGAAGAAGAAAATTAAGATCGAGGCAAGGCGAAGGCAATGATGATGGCGGTGACTATTCACGTGCTGGTCGGTGATGAATGAATAGTAAATCCGGTTGCGGTTATGGGCAATTTTGAACACTTTCCAGAAAGATTCTGATGAGGGTCAAGAAGGAAAGTGTCTTCAGGGTATCCCGATCTACCACATACATAAATTTGAGGGGCTGATTTGCCAAACGGCCGGAATGAATAGTATTTTCCGGCGACCCAGTTGAGAGAAAAAAATTTTTCCAAAACCTCCCTCCTCCCTCCCTAAACCCTCCCTAA
>SNVD02002525.1:0-16759 GCA_013180625.2 Boswellia sacra | reverse complement strand
CTGAGAAGTCAGTATTTTGTTCATGGTGGAAGTGGTGTCATCTCCTTCATCAGTTTGCGATTTCTTTGGTAGGACATTTAATTGCTCTCCACCTCGCGAAGTTATCGCACTAATAGTCTCTCCTGGATTGATCACCGTTTGAGAAGATAATTTTTCTGAGTCTTGGCCCTCGAATTTGCTCATGCTAGTAGCCAATTGTCCCATTTGATTCGCCAGGTTTTGGATACTTGCCCCAGTTTCTTGCTGGAATTGCATTATGTTAGTGGCAAGTGCATTAACAATATCTTCGAGAGAAATACCTGAGTTTTGCGAAGCTGGTTGCGGTGCTGGATGTGGCATTGGTGGTGGTTGCATTTGAAATGGTTGCTGCACTCTAGGTTGATTGAAACTTTGTGACCGATTTGGTATCACATTTGGAGTGATTGGTTGATGATTCCAGTAACTGAAATTATGTTGATCTTCCCATCCAGCATTGTAAGTGCTAGAGAAAGGATCATACCATGCCTCGTTTGTCCTGGAAATCCACCCATGGCATTGGCTTGTTCCATATATTCTTCTTGTAAAGTTGGATACATGTCGATTGGATGCTCAATCGTAGAATATATCCAACATTCATAAGATTTTTGCATATCTCCTACAGCCATGTTTTCCACAAGAGAGGTTAGCTCAGAAAGTTGTTCTTCAATGTTCGGAGTGCTTACCTCATTTACTCTCCATGGTACTTGTGGCTCAAATCCACTACTGAATTGATAGAAGTTTACAGCCATGTTATCTAAACACAAACAATCAGAAAAAAAAAAAACAAAGAAAATATGAATCAACAATGAAAACAAAATAACAAATCGATTAGAAAATCAATCCCCGGCAACGGCGCCAAAAACTTGATTCGTTCGAAACTAGCAAGTATACTAGTCGCACAAGTAATAAAGTGATAAGTAGATATCGTTCCCAGAGGATTGATTCTAATTGAATTTGTTATTCGAAAAGCAACAAAAACTAAAGGAGTGGGGGGTTTGTCTTTCGTTTTGTTTTTTCGTGATTTTGATTGATTTTAAACTTGATGAAATATTAAGCAAGGAAAGAATAACACAAGCACAAAGTAAAATGGAGTGAAAAATCAATGAGAGTAACCTGGTTAAGGGATCATTCTCTGCCACAAGATATGGATTTACGAATTAATCATAGAATTGTCATCCAATTACACATTGAAATTATCAACCGTAGATAACAACAAGCTCTGTTATCCCAATCTTTCCTTACTTTGTTGTTAAATAAAACAAGCTCTATATTTAATCTCTATCCATTAAACAACCTAGAACAAGCTCTCTGAGTTTAATTCAATGGATGCATTATGATAAGAAAGATAGGTTGATCTAAGCAATAAACACACAAACTCGGATTATTTAACTTAGGTTGTATTCTCCAATTGCAATCTCTGATCACAATTTTGCTACTAAGGATTAGAAATTTGATAAGTGTCTATTTATATATCATTTTCATATCAATTCGTCCATGTTTCTTTGCTATATTCCTTGGTATTTTTATGTTTTTGTGTGGTTTTGATGTTTGTAGGAGTTTTGGAGCTACTTGCACAAAAATGGAGTAAAACCCTTCATTTTCACCTCTGCTAGTCAACCATCTTCTCGGATTTAATTGTATACAATGAACCCGATGACATATCATATACCGTTGAAAAGCTCTCGAAGTCTACTTTTTGGAGAAATTTACGGTTTATGAATCCATTCAGTGTACCGAAAGTTGTAATCAAAACATTGTGAGAAGTGTAGAAATGTAATTCCACACATCACTGTAGCATGTATAATACGGGACACTGTAGCACGTTACTGTAGCAGAGTATTTAAACACATTTTTAGGGTTTTATTTTATAAAACTTAAAGATGGGTGGGAAAACGTTGCTAGTGTTTAAATTTACTCTGCTACAGTAATGTGTTAAATCTTCTGCCTACAGTAACGTGCACAGTGTCCCGTATATACATGCTACAGTGATGTGTTGGAATTACATTTGACACTTCTCACACTGTTTTTGATTACAACTTTTGGTACACTGAATGGATTTATAAACCGTAAATTTCTCCAGAAAATAGACTTCGAGAGCTTTCCAACGGTATATACTATGTCATCGGGTTCATTGTATATCAATACAATTAAATCCGAGAAGATGGTTGACTAGCAGAGGTGAAAATAAAGGGTTTTACTCCATTTTTGTGCAAGTTGCTCCAAAACTCCTACAAACATCAAAACCACACAAAAACAAAAAAATACCAAGGAATATAGCAAAAAAACATGGACGAATTGATATGAAAATGATATATAAATAGACACTTATCAAATTCCCCCACACTTAGACTTTGCTAGTACTCGAGCAACTACGACAATATGAAATAAAAGTAAACCGAAAACAGACTCAACAATAAAAAAAATTAAAAACACAACAAAGCTTCATTCATTGAAAACTAGGCCTCAAAGATGACTTGTAATATAACCCAAGGGAAAACTTAAAATAATTGCACTTGATCAAGAATTTCATCTAAATAATAGTTCGCTTCACTTCAATTCCTCAAGTGTGTGTATGTAGAGCCATTCTCACCTGATCACTTGTAACCCGGATGAGTTGATGCATAAAAATGAATCATATTTTATAGTAAAGATGTGTGTATAAACGAACTCCATAGGCCTGCTTTTCAAGTCACTCTCCACTAATGTAGACCAGCACAACACGAAGGATCAAGTAGGACTTTATTAAGCTTGTAACGTTTGGCTTGGACGTGTTAAGTATGATATAAGGATAATAATTAGGCTTTAATGCCACATACAAACAATAAATCATTCAAGACTATGTAGAGCTCAACCCTATAACACAACTTTATTTCAATTCACAAGTTACTCCCCCAAACTTATTTAGAACACTCAATCTTTTTTTTTTTTTTTTTTGCCGAAAACAAAAGAAAACTACACCCCCACACTTTGTTGTTTCATTCTTTTTAAGAACACTTAAGGGTATAGATCTCTTATTCTTTTTCTTTTGTTCTCTTTTTTTTCTTTTTTTTCTTTTTTTTTATTACACTTCCCCTCCCCCACACTTAAACAACACATTGTCCTCAATGCGTAAGTACATGGACGATAAGTACAGATTGGTTTTTTTCTGTTTTTCTTTTTTTTTTAAAAACAATAGAACTCACTTGTATTGCTCATGACACATCCCAACCTCCTCCAACTTCCCAAAACCAGAACATAGCTCAAAATTTAATTGTGAACGATCTACATGCTCATAGGTAAGGGATAAACTGTTGGGAATAAATTCATTTGAGGTTAGGAAATCTTTTAGTGAGTTAACAAAGAAAAAGGCTTACAAAGGCTCAAAGGGGTAACTAGGGATCAATTTCAGTCAAGGTTGGCTATTAAGGCTCAAACGGTCCAAAAATGGCCTAAATCATTTCCCCAATGTTGCACAGTCTAGGATTTCGCCTCGAGTGACCATCAAACAAGTTCTGGAATTCATTGAAATTTGAAGAAACATTTAAATTACATAAACTTTCTCTAAGTGAACAAATAACTCAGTGATAATAGCTCAGTGCTCAATGTTGCGCAAGGAATCAAAAGCATAGCGAAAAACAATAAACATTTCAAGCACACAGATCCATGCATCATTTATCATTTTCCAAGAGTTATTCTTAATTCAATCATTATCTTATCATCAACCCACAAAATGCAAGAAAAGAGGTACGTGGCGTTGTTACACCTGAGTCAAGATTGTATATTTCAACAATCCTTAGGACCAGTAGCCCGCAGACTTAAGGTTTACAGCCTATATACCTTTATTATGAAGAACAAAACAAGAAACAAGACACTTCAAACAACATGAAATAAACAAACGACAAAGTTATTAAGGAAGAATGCGTTTCAAGGGTTAAGGAAACCCCATATTCTGCCATTCTCAGGTTTTTCCACAATTGTTTTTTTTTTTAAATCAAAACTGATAAAGATAAAAACACATAACAACTCTAAATTACGTAAAACTAAACTCACTCATAAAATAACAAAGTTCAACAAGTCAGCAAACAAAAACAAGTTCGTTAGAATGGGTCTACAAAGTTTAGAAGTTAGCCTCCTTATTCAGCCATTATGGATTGAAGAGATCCAGAATGCGTTTCCAGAGAACTTGAACTTTTTAAGCCACCAATCTAAAAACCGAGATTAGAAAATATTACCTGGGATGAAAGAAATAACCTGAAAAAGCTCAAAAGAAACGACATGAAAATTCTCAAATAAACACACTAAAAAGAAAGCAAACAAAAACGAAGCAAACCAGCAAATAGAGATTACAGATGGAGGGTTAAATCCAGTTGACGCCTTTTGTTGCCATCTCCAAACCAATTTATCCGAGCCATTGTTGGATCAGGTGAATAGACGAATTCTTGTAGTTTGTCAATTAACTCTCCTGCAGTTGGAGCTGTAACCAGCATTTGCCTTGCTGACGGTGAGATGAAATTTTTTTCTACAGCTTGATCAAGAAAGGACAACAATCCATCAAAAATATTATTAACATTTAACAAACCAATGGGTTTCCGATGGATGTTTAGCTGTGCCCAAGAGGTGATTTGAAATATCTCCTCTAATGTACCATAACCACCAGGCCAAGCTATAAATGCATCGGACTTAACAATCATATGTGCAATACGCTCATGCATGCTAGAGACCTGTAACTCTTCCCCGATTGTGTTGCCTACGATATCTCGTACAGCTAATGGTTTAAGGATAATGCCGAGAACTTTGCTCCCTCCTAGGGATGCAGCTGTTGACACACACCCCATTAACCCAAGACTACCCCCTCCATAAATCAAATTAATACCCCTCGCAGCTAATGTCCTACCAAGATCAAGAGCTGCTGTGGTAAACTCTCCATCTTTACCAAATTGCGATCCGCCAAATACGCATATATTGCGGAATCGCAGAATTGGTGTTTTCTCCATTTCTACAAGTGCTCTAATCTTGTGTAAGACACGTTAGATATTATGCTTTTCAATTGCAAGACAGGTTATGGAATGACATATGAAAATATGCAGAATGTATATATACACACATAAAACTCTCAAATTTTAACACATGGGGACATACTTTCGGTGGGGGTTGCTCGATACAGATTTATCGCCCCAAGATTTGAAAAAATGAGATATGCTTTCGGTGGGGTTTGACAAAACCTACACACTTGTCTCCCACGTGAAGCATGACAAGTAGAGATTACTTTCGGCGGAGGTTGACAAAACCCTACACCCATTGTCCTCCCACGTGAAGCATGGAAAATGGAGATACACTTTCGCGGGGGTTGACAAAACCCCCACACTTGTCTCCCACGTGAAGCATAAAAAATAGAGATACACTTTCGGTGGAGGTTGACAAAGCCTCCACACTTGTCTCCCAAGTGTACTTATGCCATAGGGTAGTCATATGGTTTGTCAAAAAGAAAACTTGAAATTAAAACAATCAAAATCAACTAACAACAACAACACAAAAACAACATTGATAATCAGATCAAACGAAACAAGAAAAAAAATTCTACAACAACAACACACTTTCATTATTAAGAATGGTTTGAGTAATGAGTCGTTCATTAGGTTTTGCGTCTAGGAATAGAGAAGATAAACTTTCATTTATTAAGAATGGTTTGAGTAATGAGTCGCTGGATAATGTTTTGTTAACTCTCGAGTCACATTCTTGTGGACTTGTTCAGCGTGAATTGCTTAAATCTATGGACACAATTTCGTGATGAATTGCAGTGTTATAGTCTAGGGAATCTGACTAAAAACGACCCTGTTTGCCAGTTTATCAGAAAACTGGATGGGAAGCAAATCCCCGACTCATAGAAGGCGTTTCAGCCGTTACTGGACGTAAAACCAGAGGAAGATGTGAGCCACAACACAACTACTTGTATATTTGAATGTGTGTTGTTGTTGTAGAATTTTTTTTCTTGTTTCGTTTGATCTGATTATCAATGTTGTTTTTGTGTTATTGTTGTTTGTTGATTTTATTTGTTTTAATTTCAAGTTTTCTTTTTGACAAACCATATAACTACCCTATGGCATAAGTACACGTGGGAGACAAGTGTGGAGGTTTTGTCAACCTCCACCGAAAGTGTATCTCTATTTTTTATGCTTCACGTGGGAGACAAATGTGGGGGTTTTGTCAACCCCCGCCGAAAGTGTATCTCCATTTTCCATGCTTCACGTGGGAGACAAGTGTGTAGGTTTTGTCAAATCTCACCCAAAGCATATCTCATTTTTTCAAATTTTGGGGCGATAAATCTGCATCGAGCAACCCCCACCGAAATTATGTCCCCATGTGTCAAATTTGAGAGTTTTACGTGTGTATATATCCATTTCGCATATTCTCAAATGTCATTTTATAACCTGTCTTGCACTTGAATCGCATAATACCTAACGTACATCATTGTCTTGCACAAGTTTAGAGCACTTTTAGAATGGAGAAAACACCAATTCGGCGATTCCAAAATATATGCGTATTTTGTGGATCACAATTTGGTAAAGATGGAGAGTTTACAACAGTAGCTCTTGATCTTGGCAGGACATTAGCTGCGAGGGGTATTCATTTGATATATGGAGGGGGTAGTCTTGGGTTAATGGGGTGTGTGTCGACAGCTGCATCCTTAGGAGGAAGCAAAGTTCTCGGCATTATCCCTAAACCATTAGCTGTACGAGATAGCGTAGGCAACACCATGGGGGAAGAGTTACAGGTTTCTAGTATGCATGAGCGCATTGCACATATGGTCATTAAATCTGATGCATTTATAGCTTTGCCCGGTGGTTATGGTACATTAGAGGAGATATTTCAAATCACCTCTTGGGCACAGCTAAACATCCATCGGAAACCCATCGGTTTGTTAAATGTCAATAATTTTTTTGATGGTTTGTTGTCTTTTCTTGATCAAGCAGTAGAAAAAACTTCATCTCACAGTCGGCGAGGCAAATCCTGGTTACAGCTTCAATTGCAGGGGAGTTAATTGACAAATTACAAGCATTCGTCTATTCGCCTGATCCAGCAATAGCTCGGATAGATTGGTGACACATCCGAAAAGGAATTGTCTCCCAAGTATAGGAGTGTCGAAGTCATAAAACCCGGTGAGACCGGGGTCGATCCACGAGGAAGGAAATTTAAGCGTTACAAATTATAAGCTAAACAAATGTGATATGGATGATTCAAAGAGGTGACATGATAATATCAACAAGTATGTAAGATGGTGGGTGGTATTACCGACCATTCAAATATAAAACAAAAAGCAAGAGGAGGTAAAACCATCCATGGAAATAGGTGGTAGAACCAACCATAGTAAATTAAAGAACAATTTCATAAGGTGGTAGAACCTACCATAGTAAATAAAATAAAAAGTTCATAAACAATAGAATAATTAAAATACAAGAGGAATTAATATAATAACAATGAAGGCTAAGGTTAGGGGATCCGCCCTTGATATTTCAAATAAGGATAATTAATCCATTTTAGTTATATGAATTATATTTGTTTCATTACCAATATTTATACCACTTCTTGTACATGGGTTCAAGCATCCAATGTGCCAATCACCATATGTCTACAACAAATCAAGGTTCCTAACTAGATTCGTGTCGGTAAGGAAGAACCATACATCATCTAGAAAGGATCCAAGCATTTGATGTGCCAAGGATTGTCGACAATGGATCAAGACCTCCACTTTACACGTGGTGTCAAGATTGATTAAGAAATTAAATATAAATCATATTGCATAGACATTATAAGATTAAGATTATTAAGCACATATTAAGGGTTAGAGAATCCTTATTCTAATATCAAGGGTTTCACCCTTTCACCTTAACAAAAGAGAAATTAGAAGAACATTATAATAGAAAGAAAATAAAATGCAAGAAAAAAAAAATTCATTAATAACAGAAACACACAAAACATAATACAAGATCCTAGCCAAAGCCAAAATGTTCCAGCCAAGGCCAAGATGCCCCAATGGGTCACAAGGCACCTCTATTTATAGATACATCCAGGGGCAAACTTGTCAAATTACAAGGGCATAATTATCACATATTAGTTGTAAATATCTTTGACAATTGGGATCATTAGGCACCGACTTTGACCATCAATCTTGACATTGAAATATTAAGAATTTTAATCACATATCTTCATAAAAGTTGTAGATATTTCTCTCAGATTTCTAGAACATATTGATTTGCACAATTTGGATACGTATTTTGAGAGATACGGTCCAAATACTGAGGCCTGATCAGACTGGGCCGAGACTGTAGATGGGTTCACTTCAAGCCCAATTTTGGTCCACTAAGAGCACGAATTTGATAATTCTTGTTAAATGCAATCTTGTAGACAATTAAATCAGCTTTCCAAAACATTAAGAATTATATCATTCTGATCTATAAAGAGAGAGTTATGCCCATTTTATCGAACCTGTAACAAAACCAAAATTAAGAGAAAATTAATTCCAAAGATGCAAAGACTACAAATATGCTTAAGTTGAGGAATTTAATGACACTATTAATGCAATATAATGAACTAAACTCTTCTTAAACATGCATATTTAAGTGTTCATCACACCCCCCAACTAGCTTATTGCTAGTCCCTAGCAATTAAAGCGTTATTATTTAGAAGTGATTTATAGAATTTTACATCCAAGGTGGTCATTATTGCACTCTCATTCATTTTATCCAAATACACAAACTCTCAATCGATTTTTTTTAATGACTCATGTATCCTTCAGTCAAGATATTAACAAACCTTCTTTTTTTGTGCTCAGTCGACACATGACTATGGGGCTTATTATAAAAAGCCATATGGTTTCTAAATATTTGTTAACGTCTAACAACCTTGCTAAGGGGCATTGATTCATTTTATATATATATATAATATATATATATATTATATATATCAAGTTTCCTCTTTTTTTTTTAAAGGAATGCCTTCTTAACCCATGTAGCGAGCCTTATGCTAATGACTCCCAGACCAGTTGGCCTTAGGGCATTAGGTGTTAAGACACCCCTTCGAGCTTAACGACTCGAGTTGCCGATGCTTTATTTTTGCTTTAAAACCTGTGGATAGTGCAACGTTCAATCCCATTAAGCTTTCTCCTTAATCCATGTAGCGAGCTTTGGGCCAATAGCTCCCAAACCAGTTGGTCTTAGGGTATTAGGTGTTGAGGCACCCCTCGGGCTTAATTGCTTGAATTAAGGAGGCTACGAGACCAAACTTATCCACAATTGCTCTCTTCTTTTTTCTTTTTACTTTTTTTTTCACTTTTTTTCTTTTCTTTTTCACTTTTTTTTTAACTTTCCCCTTCCTTTGTGTTGTTATCCTAAACAAAACAAAAGAACTCAATATTACAATATTTCATTTTGCCATCCACAATCATGCATCAAGGTATGTGTGTGTGTGTGAAAAAAGGTTCATGAATACTTGCTTAATGAGTACATAAGCACACAATATTTAAATGATAAGGTTGTGAGAGTTCATAGATTTGAATAATTCAAAGTGAAATGAATAAGACCTCCTTGTTATAAAATTTCAAAAATCAAAATTAAATAATATCAAATAAGTCTTCAAAAATGCAAAAAAAAAAAAAATGACAAATTAGTTAGAATGGGTTTCAAGAGTTCAAACTGGTCCTCCATACTCTACCATTCCTGACCCAAAATGCGTCTCAAGAGGATTTGAACTCCTTACATCGCACTCTGAATCTAATTACTAACTCGTTTTTTTTTTGCAAGAAAAAGAAAATTCAAGACACATTTATGTCTACTATCCTTCCCCCCCAACTAAATGAAACATTGTCCTCAATGTTTAAATGTAGAGAGATAAAGTATAGGAGACATTACCTGAAGCTTCTGTTATTCAAGAGAGATGACCTAAAAGACTCATAAAATAACAAGCTAAAAATAAAATAAAATAAAATAAAGGACAAGAAGAAAAAAAATTACAAACGGAGATTCAAATCCAATTTGCACTTTTTGTTTTGCCCTCCTGCCCAATTAATTTGAGTACTAGCTGGGTCAGGTTCATACTCAACTTCTTATAATTTGTCAAGTAACTCACCAGCAGAAGTGGCAGAAACAAGGATCTTTCTCGCTGAATGAGGGATAAAATTTTGTTCCACAGCTGCATCAACAAAACTTATCAAAGGATCAAAGAAATTTTTAACATTCAACAAACCTATGGGTTTTTTTTATGGAGATTCAGTTGGGCCCAAGAGGCAATTTGAAAAATTTCTTCACGAGTACCAAAGCCACCTGGTAAAGCAATAAAGGCATCTGAATTGATGAGCATATGTGCCATGCGTTCATGCATAAAGGAGACCTGTAACTCCTTCCCAACCGTTTTTCCAACAATGCTTTCTACAGCCAAAGCTTTAGGAATAACTCCTAACACTTGACTGCCTCCTACATGTGCAGCTGTTGATACGCAACCCATTAACCCGAGGCTACCTCCCCCATAAACCACATGAATCTTTCTTTCAGCCAGTAGCCTACCAAGATAATTCGCTACTTCTACGAACTCATCACTTTGACCTGGTCGAGATCCACAGAATACACATATCCTTTGGATTCGACGTTTTGAAGTTCCCTCCATGTCTATGTAACTCTCCTAACTAAGGTGTTTGAATGAAGAGAAACAAGACATTGGTAATTATTAATGGGTGCAAAAAAGTTATGACTACGTGATGATATCTATCTAGGTAGCTCAATTGTTTGTTGAAAAAGTTGACAATAATGCACAAAAATTCAAAAGATGATGAAATAAGACACCATAAGTCAAACAAAAGATGCAAATTCAAAAATGACAGCTATGAGGTATTAAAATTCAAAAATGATGGCACGCATGCATATGTACAGGTAGTTGTGACTGTGGCTCACATCTTCCTCTGGTTTTACTTCCAGAAACGGCTTAAACACCTTCTATGAGTTGGGGATATGCTTCCCATCCAGTTTTCTTATAAACTGGCAAACAGGGTCGTTTTGAGTCAGATTCCCAAGACTATAGCGTTCCTGCTCATCTCGGAATTTTGTCCACAAATTAAAAATTTCACGCTGCACAAGTCCACAAGAATGCGTCTCAAGAGTCGTTCGGATATCATCCAAAGACTCCTTACTCAGTCCATTCTTGATGAACTGTAATTTATCCTCTCGATTGTTAGACAAATATCCCAAGGAGCGGCAACGCTGGTTACAAGTCCATCTTGCACATTTGTGACAAACTTGTAACCTTTTTGCTCTTCGCTTTTTGGCATAAGAGCTTTTTCCCAAACCTGGCATATGGGAAACAAGATTATCTGAAAACTCACAAGATAATCGAACCTTGGCTTCAATTAACCATCTTAAATCAGCAGGAATACCCTTACGCATCAACAACCTTAGTCTTTCTGCACGAGCTTTATAAATTTTAAGCAAATCATTTTGAGGAAGAGAGGGAAATGTTTGTGCAATTTTGAGAGAATGGTATCCATGTGAAGAAAATGAGAGAGAAGAAAAGAAAATGGATGCAAAGTGAGCAACAGTTTTTAGGGAACTGAAAAACCGACTTTAAATGTCACGGAGTACCGTATCCGCCACTTGACCGAGAAAAATCAATCCTTAAAAAGGATCGATTAAAGCAATGGACTCTTCGTTTTGGGCAAAATTTTCAAAGAATGGTTTTAACCGTTGTCCATTAACTTTAAACACATTACCATTCTTTGGGTTCTCAATTTCAACTGCTCCATGAGGGAAAACATTTTTAACAATGAAAGGCCCAGTCCAACGAGACCGAAGTTTATGAGGAAACAAATGCAATCTTGAATCATACAAAAGAACTTTTTGTGAAGGTTCAAAAGATTTTCTAACAATAATTTTGTCATGAAAAACCTTCATTTTTTCTTTGTAGATTTTAGAATTTTCATAAGCCTCAATCCTGATTTCTTCAAGTTCACTCAGTTGGAGTTTACGTAACTTGCAAGCATCATTCAAATTTGTGTTGAATGTTTTAATGGCCCAATAAGCTTTATGCTCAATTTTCACAGGCAAGTGACAAGGTTTTCCATAAACTAGTCTATAAGGAGACATTCCTAATGATGTTTTAAAAGCAGTTCGGTAAGCCCAAAGTGCATCACTAAGTCTTGAAGACCAATTTTTACGATTTGGGTTAACCGTTTTTTCTAAGATTTGTTTTATCTCCCTATTAGCTAATTCAACTT
The DNA here is from genome assembly GCA_013180625.2 of Boswellia sacra. Classification (NCBI taxonomy): domain Eukaryota; kingdom Viridiplantae; phylum Streptophyta; class Magnoliopsida; order Sapindales; family Burseraceae; genus Boswellia; species Boswellia sacra. The sequence continues at coordinate 4,506 of SNVD02002525.1, read as the reverse complement.
GTCTACTTGTTTGTGGGTGATAAGGTGTAGAAATTTTATGGGTTATTCCATATTTCTTCATTAAGGTTTCAAATGGTTTATTACAAAAATGTGTACCCCTATCACTAATAATGGCTCGAGGAATTCCAAATCTACTTAAGATATTCTCCTTCAAGAATTTGACAACTGTTTTGTGATCATTGTTTCGACATGGAATTGCCTCGCCCTATTTTGAAACATAGTCCACTGTAACAAGGATGTACACAAAACCAAATGACGGTGGAAAGGGTCCCATAAAATCAATACTCCAACAGTCAAATATTTCAACGACAAGAATGGGATTCAACGGCATCATGTTTCTTTTTGAAATAGATCCCAATTTTTGACAATTTTCACACGTTTTGCAAAATGCATGTGCATCTTTGAATAAGGTGGGCTAATAAAATCCACATTCTAAGATCTTAGCAGCTGTTTTTCTAGATGAAAAATGTCCTCCACATGCTTCAGAATGACAAAAGTTAAGGACACTACTTACCTCATTGTCGGGTATGCATCTTCTCATTATTTGGTCTGGACAATATTTGAACAGATATGGGTCATCCCAGTAAAAATTTTTCACCTCGATTAAAAATTTTCTTTTGTCTTGAGCATTCCAATGAGGTGGCATTTTCCCTGTCGCAAGAAAATTTACAATGTTAGCAAACCAAGGTACAGTAGCAACAGAAAATAAAAATTCATCAGGAAAAGAGTCATTGATAGGTGAAGTTTCAATTAATATCTCTGTCGTTAGTCTTGAAAGATAATCAGCAACGACATTTTCGGCTCCTTTCTTATCCTTTATTGTGATGTTGAATTCTTGGAGCAATAATATCCACCATATCAATCTAGGTTTTGCATCCTGTTTAGACATTAAATATCTCACAGCTGCATGGTCAGTGTAAACAATAGTTGGAGAACCAATTAAATAGGATCGAAATTTGTCCAATGCAAATACTACTGCAAGTAGTTCTTTTTCATTTGTTGTGTAATTCATTTGTGCATCATTTAAAGTCCTACTTGCATAGTATATCACATAAGGCTTACCTTCTTTTCTTTGTCCTAAGACAGCACCAACGGCATAGTCACTTGCATCACACATCAGTTCAAAAGGCAAGAACCAATCAGGAGATTGCATAATTGGAGCAGTTGTTAAAAGCCCAATTAATGTGTCAAAGGCATTTTGACATTCTTGAGTCCATTCAAAGGAAGTATCTTTTATTAAGAGGTTACAAAGGGGTTTAGATATACACTAAAGCTTTTCTTATGAACCTCCTATAAAATCCAGCCTGCCCTAAGAATGAATGGACCTCTTTAACTGATTTTGGTGGAGGCAAATGGGAAATTAATTCAACTTTTGCTTTATCCACTTCAATTCCTTTAGAAGACACCACATGACCTAAAACAATTCCTGAAGTGACCATATAATGACATTTTTCTCAATTCAAAATAAGACCTTTTTCTACACACCTTTTTTGGACTTTTTCTAAATTTTCAAGACAATTATCGAAAGAGTTTCCAAAGACAGTTAAATCATCCATGAAAACTTCTAAACAATGCTCAACCATGTCACTGAAAATGCTTAACATGCATCTTTGAAAAGTGGCTGGGCATTACAAAGTCCAAAAGGCATTCTCCTAAATGCAAAAGTGCCAAAGGGGCACGTGAATGTGGTCTTTTCTTGGTCTTCAAGTGCAATGTGGATTTGATAGTAGCCTGAGTATCCATCAAGAAAGCAGTAGTAGGGGTTTCCTGCTACTCTTTCAATAATTTGGTCAAGGAAGGGTAAGGGAAAATTGTCTTTTTTAGTGACAGCATTTAATTTTCTATAATCAATGCACATCCTCCAACTAGATGAGACACGAGTTGGCAATAATTCACCCTTTTCATTTTTAACTACTGTAATGCCAAATTTCTTAGGTACTACTTGTGTAGGGCTTACCCACTTACTATCAAAAATAGGATAGATAATTCCCACATCAAGTAGTTTGAGAACTTTAGCCCTAATGACCTCTTTCATGTGTGGATTTAATCTCCTTTGAGGTTTTTGAGATGTTTTGGTATTTTCCTCTAAATGTATTCTATGTGTGCAAATTAAAGGGTTAATGCCTTTTATATCTTTTAAAGTCCCCCCAATTGCATTTTTATGCCTTTTAAGCACTTCTATCAACTTACCTTGTTGCTCGCATGTGAGGGATGAAGAAATTACCACCTGATATGTCTGATTCTCCCCAAGATATGCATATTTCAGTCCTTCAGGTAAGGGCTTCAATTCTAGCTTGGGAGCTTCATCTTCCTTGCTTTCATTCATTTGCCCCAATTCTTCAAATCTTGATTTTGAGCCTTTTTCCATCACCTGTGCAAAATCCAATAAAGAGCATATATCAGAAAGATCAGACTCTAGTTCCATGCTTGATTCTAATGAATTCACTAGAGAAGTTTCCAAAGAGTCAGAAGAACTTCCTTTTTTGGATGTGATCTTCCACAATAGATTCAATTACATTGGCTTCATCAACTTCATCTTCTTCTCATTTGTTGTTTCACTATTAAAAACATGAATCTTCTAGTGTCATGTTCCGCAAATGATAGCTTCATGACTCCATTCCTGAAATTAATCAAAGCATTAGAAGTAGCTAGAAATGGACGCCCTAAAATAACAGGAATTGAATTGCTTACTTCCACTGGTTGTGTGTCCAAGACGATAAAATCCACTAGGTAAATGAATTTATCGACTTGAACTAACACATCTTTTACTATTCCTCTTGGTACTTTAATTGATCTATCAGCAAGCAAAAGAGTCATAGAAGTTGGTTTTAACTCACCTAGATTGAGTTTTTGTAAAACCGAGTATGGAAGCAAATTCACACTAGCACTAAGATCAAGTAAAGCTTGTTCAATTTTATGGTCTCCAATAACACATGAAATTGTAGGACAACCTGGATCCTTATATTTCACTGTATCATTATTTTAAAGAATAGCACTTACTTGCTCGGCTAGAAAGGCCTTCTTTTTCACATTTAGTTTTCTTTTCACAGTGCACAAGTCTTTCAAAAACTTTGCATAATAAGGTACCTGTTTGATCACATCAAGCAAGGGAATGTTTGACCTTCCTGTTTGAAATTTCAAAGATTTCAGAATTGTAGTTGGCTATCTTTGGTTTAGCTAACATTCTTGAGGAAATGGAGGCACAGATGAGGATTTGGTTTCCTCTTCGCTAGGTGTTGGTTTGGCAACCCCTTCCTGCCCTTTAGAGATCGATTCTTCTTCTTTCTCACAAAGGTTAGGAATATGTTTTTCAACAACCTTAACATTGCGAAGGGTCATGACTGACTTGGCTTGGTCAAAATAATGGTTATTTGAATTCCCTTCATTTGAGTTAGATTGATCTTTGGGGTTTTGCAATGTTTGAGAAGGAAATTTTCCCTTCTCTTGGATTCTAAATGTAGATGCAAATTTTGCAAGAGTTTCTGACAAATTTGCTAATGTTTGAGCAGTTTGGCTATTGAAAGTCTCTTGCTTTGTAATGAATGAATGCAATGTTTCTTGAAGGTCATTCCTAGGATGAGGAGCATATGCATGATCATGAGAATTTTGAAAATTTTGTTGTGCTTGAAAAGGGACTTGTGAAGATTGTGCATGATTGTCATTTTTCCAGCTAAAATTTGGATGATTTCTCCAACCAGGATTGTAAGTTTGTGAATATGGATTGTGATTTGGCCTTTTGAAAGTGTTCAAGGCATTGGCTTCTTCATGGAGACATTCCCTAAAGGCAGGCAAAGTTGGACAATTATCAGTAGAATGGTCATTGTCATCACAGATGTTACAGAAATTTTCTTGAATAGATTTCAATTGACCACTCTTTTTCATCTCTAAAGCCTCGACTTTTCTAGCTAGGGATGCATATTTTGCTTGAAGGTCATGGTCTTCCCCAAGGTTGTAAATACCTCTATTGGATGTCGAGGTTTGGGCCTTGCTTGGTACCTCATAGGTGCCAGCAGTGTCCCAATTTTGTGCCTTTTCTGCCAATGAATCTAGGAAGTCAAGTGCTTCCTCAGGGTCTTTTTCTTTAAATTCTCCATTACACATTAATTCCACTAATTGCCTATCTTGAGGTGTTAACCCTTCATAAAAGTGTGCAACTATTCTCCAAGTTTCAAACCCATGGTGAGGATAGGTATTAAGTAGTTCCTTATACCTATCCCAACATTGGTAAAGGGTTTTTCCTTGTTTTTGAGAGAAATCAAAAATTTGTCTTTTAAGAGAATTTGTTCTATGGGTAGGAAAAACTTTTTTCAAAAATTGTTATTTCATCTCATCCCATGAACTAATGGAATTCGACCTCAAATTTTGTAGCCATGTTCTAGCTTTATCTTTAAAAAAAAAAAGAAAAAAAGCTTTAATCTAATCGTGTTTATGCTACAATTTGGGTCAGTGTAGGAGCTACATACCTCTTCAAAGAGTTTCAAGTGGAAATATGGGTTCTCCATGTCA
>SNVD02002524.1:0-16658 GCA_013180625.2 Boswellia sacra | reverse complement strand
GTAACCAAGCAATTGGCTCATTCTTTGATTTCGCTACCTAATGTCATAAACCAACCCTCAACTCGCCACAACCGCTGCTCACCATGGATCACTGCGGCTATTGTCATTCTTTTAAATAGAAAACTTAATGGGAAATCTAGAAGACACATAGGAAGGGAGCTTTCGCGAAGAAACCAAAAAACATCAAATCCCCCACAACAATAAACCGCAGATGATGTTTGAGTTTGATTTGGGTTTGGGTGTGCGTTGGGAGACCTGGAGTGTTTTTCAGCTTCTAGCAGGGTTTTGTTTGAGTTTGATTTGGGTTTGGGTGTGCTCTTTGATAGCAAAAATCTGACAAGTGAATTAGAGGAAAGGATAGTGTTTGCAGTGGTAAATCTTTTGTTTTCTTTTCAATTGTCTTTTTTTTTTAATTATATATTTATATCTAGGGGTCTATTAGATTTGAGAGTGACGATAGATGAATCGACTATAATATCCTTGGCAGAGTTAATTTTAATGAAAAATCATTAATTATAGGGCCATATGTAATATTATAAAAAGAGTAATGCTAAACTTATAACATTCATACAACGTGAACTCTACAACCTGATATGATAGTCAATGTGGCAAAAATTCATTGGAGGAGGAAAAACAACAATAGATGAGAGAAGTTGCATCTCCAATATGATTTTGCCACTTAAGCTATCATATAAGATTATAAAGTTCAGATTGTACTAACGTTATGAGTCTAGCATTATTGTTATAAAAAAAGTCAAGGTTATGCGTAAAATTAGACTTTACTTCAAGGTCATTCATAATATTTCCCCGTGACATAAATGACCTTCAATTTTTTGAATAGGGGAATATTTCACTGCTTACCCTGAGGTTTGCCCCAATGACCTAATTGGCCCCCAATTTTTGGAATAAAAAATATTTTACTGGACACCTTGAGGTTTACCCTAATACAAATGATCCTCAATTTCAGAAAATAGCCTCAAATGACCATCATTAAGCAAGCTCTGTTAACATTAACGGGTTGAAGGGTAAATTAGTAACTTTGAACCACATAAATAAATATATTCCATGTTTTCATCCAAACTATATTTACCTTTATAATTCTTTTAAATAAAGATAATTACATGATCATACCCCTTTAAAGATTTTCAATCTATCTCAAATTATAAATTTGACAAAATCTATCCATAATTAACAATTTTTTAATAAAAAATGCCAAATATTGTAAAAATTTTATGAAATAGCATAGAAAAAATGATGAATATCAATTAATTAATCAAACATAAACTATGACACTTCACTAAGTAAAAACGAAAAATTACATAATTTATTTGTTAATCCATAGCAATCAGAGAGAAGTAAATCATATATAATTCAAAAATACCAAATTCAAAATTCTCAAAAAAATAAAAATAATCTTGGAAGATCGGCAAATATGATGTTGTAGCATTTTGAAGAAGCAGGCCTCTCAACCAGAGTGAATGTGATGGTAGAAAGGGGTAGCAACTAGGATGGTAATTTGGGGCCTCTGTTTTCAGAGTTTCTAGTAGGGGTGTTCAAAATCCAATCCAATCTGCCCAAACCGATCGATCCAATCCAAACCGATCCAATTTTGATTGGATTTGATCAATTGACGGATTGCTTTGGATTGAAATTTTTAAAAACCGAATTAATTGGATCGAATAACGAATCCTATTATAAAAATCTATTATAAACCGATCCAATCCAAATAATAGGTAATAAAATTAACTATGTAATATCTAAAATTAAAATTAACATATGATGATCATTGATGTAATGCATCTGTGCTATATGTAATTAGAAAATATAAATATAACTTAGTTATCATTATTTTATTTCATGAATTGTTTTTTCATGTCAATTATATTTATCTCAGTATAAAAACTATTAGTTACTTATTAATTATTTATTCATGTTTACAAGGCATTCTTTAATACGCATAGATGACATTGATTTAATACAACTATGTAATAATAAATTTTTCCAAGTTTCATTTTATGCAAGGTAGCTTATTGTATGTAGTCCTATAAATTTATTTAAAGTACAATACTTGTATTAGAATGATTTGAATTTTTATTGTTGTTTTTAGTTAGGAACATTAATCAATTGATAAATGAATTTTTATTTATTATATTAAGTGATGCGTTCGAAACTAGCAAGTATACTAGTCGCACAAGTAATAAAGTGATAAGTAAGATATCGTTCCCACGAGGATTGATTCTAATTGAATTTGTTATTTCCAGCAACAATAAACTAAACGGGGGGATTTTTGTTGAATGATTTACTAAATGAAATAAGAATGCAAGTAAAGAATAACAAAACAGAAAGTAAATTTGAATGAAAAATCAATGGAGAAAGCTGGTTAAGGGATCCTTCTCTACCACAAGATATGGATTTGCGAATTAATTGTAGAATTGTCATCTAATTACAGCATTGAAGTTATCAACCGTAGATAATAACTAGCTCTATTTCCCCAATCTTTCCTTACTTTGTTGTTAAATAAAACAAGCTCTTTATTTAATCTCTATCCATTAAACAACCTAGAACAATCTCTCTGAGTTTAATTCAATGGATGCATTATGATAAGAAAGATAGGTTGATCTAAGCAATAAACACACAAGCTCGGATTATTTAACTTAGGTTATATTCTCCAATTGTAATCTCTGATCACAATTTTGCTACTAATGATTAGAAATTCAAGACAATTACGGATTAAGATTTCTAGTCTAGCAATAAATCACAACCAGATTATATTCAGTTGGCCACTCAAATACAATCAGCAAGCAATCATAAGCATTAAATATGGGAGAATACAGCAACTTCAATGAGAGAATTGGATAACAATTCCTTACACAATCAACTTACAAAAACCATATCAGGGGCTTTGAAATCACCCTCAACCAATTCGAATTCAGTTACACATGTTTAAGAACGTGGTAAATACAATACAACATGGAGACATTCCAGAAAATGAAAGGGAAGGGAAAAACTTAGCAAATTTGATGTAATTCTCTTGGATTGTAGTTCTTCCTCTTTCCAAGCTTCCTTTCTCCTTCAAGAACTCCAAGAGATGAAAGAATTCTAGAGCTGCAGCCTCCACCACGTTCTCCCCTCTTCAAGTTATGCAAATAAAACCCTAAAATGTGTTTAAATACTCTGCTACAGTAACCTGCTACAGTGTCCCGTATTATACATGCTACAATGATTTGTGGAATTACATTTTTATACTTCTCACACTGTTTTGATTATAACTTTTGGTACACTGAATGGATTTATAAACCGTAAATTTCTCCAGAAAATAGACTTCGAGAGCTTTCCAACGGTATATAATATGTCATCGGTTCATTGTATATCAATACAATTAAATCCGAGAAGATGGTTGACTAGCAGAGGTGAAAATGAAGGGTTTTACTCCATTTTTGTGCAAGTTGCTACAAAACTCCTACAAACATCAAAACCACACAAAAACATAAAATACCAAGGAATATAACAAAGAAACATGGACGAATTGATATAAAAGTAATACATAAATAGACACCTATCACATTCCCCCACACTTATACTTTGCTAGTCCTCGAGCAACTAAAATGATACGAAACAAAACTAAACCGAAACAGAATCAGAGAAAAATTAAAACACACCAATGCTTCAACTTGCAAATAGGCCTCAAAGATTGTACTTATTTATAACCCAAGGAATACTTCAAAATAATGCACTTGATCAAGAATTTTATCTCAAAAATTAGTTTCGCTTCACTTCAATTCCTCAAGTGTGTGTGTGTAGAGCCATTCTCACCGAATCACTTGTAACCCGGATGAGTTTATGCATAAAAATGAATCATATTTAATATTGAAGATGTGTGTATAAATGAACTCCATAGGCCTGCTTTTCAAGTCACTCTCCACTAATGTATACATGCACAACACCAAGGATCAAGTAGGACTTTATTAAGCTTGTAACGTTTGGCTTGGGTGAAGGTATGATAAAGGATAATAATTTGGCTCAAATCACCCACAAACACATAAATCATTCAAGATTATGTGGAGCTCAACCCTTATAACACAACTTATTTCAATTCACCAGGTTCCTCCCCCAAACTTATTTAGAACACTCAATCTTTTTTTTTTTTTCGTAGAAAACAAAAGAAAACTACACCCCCACACTTTGTTGTTTCATTCTTTTTAAGAAGACTTAAGGGTATAGATCTCTTATTCTTCTTCTTTTGTTCTTTTTTTTCTTTTTTTTTTCTTTTTCTTTATTACACTTCCCCTCCCCCACACTTAAACAACACATTGTTCTCAATGTGTAACTTCGTGGACGATAAGTACAGATTGGCTTTTTTTTTTCTTTTTTTTCTTTTTTTTTTTTACAAACATAATAGAACTCACTTGCATTGCTCATGACACATCCCAACCTCATCTAACTTCCTAAAACCAGAACATAGCTCAGAATTTAATTGTGAATGATCTACATGCTCATAGGTAAGGGTTAAACTGTTTGGAACAAATTCATTTGAGGTTAGGAAATCTTTTAGTGAGTTAACAAAGAAAAAGGCTTACAGCGGCTCAAAGGGGTAACTAGGGAGCAATTTCTGTCAAGGTTGGCTATTAAGGCTCAAACGGTCCAAAGATGGCCTAAATCATTTCCCCAATGTTGCACAGCCTGGGATTTCGCCTTGAGTGACCATCAAACAAGTTCTAGAATTCATTGAAATCTGAAGAAACATTTAAATTACATAAACTTTCTCTAAGTGAACAAATAACTCAGTGATAATAGCTCAGTGCTCAATGTTGCGCAATGAATCAAAAGCAAAGTGAAAACCAATAAACATTTCAAGCACACAGATCCATGCATCATTTATCATTTTCCAAGAGTTATTCTTAATTCATCATTATCTTATCATCGACCCACAAAATGCAAGAAAAGAGGTACGTGGCGTTGTTACACCTGAGTCAAGATTGTATATTTCAACAATCCTTAGAACCAGTAGCCCGCAGACTTAAGGTTTCCAGCCTCTATACCTTTATTATGAAAGAACAAAACAAGAAAAGACACTTCAAACAACCATGAAATAAACAAACTAAGATTTACTGAGAGAGAATACGTTTCAAGAGTTAAGAAAAACCCCATATTTGCCATTCTCAGGTTTTTTTCCACAATGTTTTTTTTTTCGATCGAAACTGAATAAAAACAAAAACACACAACAACTCGAAATTACATAAAACTAAACTTACTAAGAAAATAATAAAGTCCAACAAATCAGCAAACACAAACAAGTCAGTTAGAATGGGTCTAAAAAGTTTAGAAGTTAGCCTACTTATTCAGCCATTATGGATTAAAGAAATCCAGAATGCGTTTCAAGAGAACTTGAACTTTTTAAGCCACCACTCTAAAAGCCAAGATTAGAAAATATTACATGGGGTGAAAAAAATAACCTGAAAAATCAAAAGAAATGACAAAAAAAAAAACAAACTCAAATAAACACAACAAAGAGAAAAGCAAACGAAAATGAAGCAAACCAGCCAGATAAAGATTACAGATGGGGAGCGTTAAATCCAGTTGACGCCTCGTATTGCCTTCTCCAAAACCAATCCTATCCGAGCTATGCTGGATCAGGCGAATAGACGAATGCTTGAATTTGTTCAATTAACTCCCCTGCAGTGAAAGCTGTAACCAGGATTGCCTCGCGGGACTGTGAGATGAAGTTTTTTTCTAATGCTGAAAGAAACAGAAACAAAACATCAAAAAAATTATTGACATTTAACAAACCAATGGGTTTCCGATGGATGTTTAGCTGTGCCCAAGAGGTGATTTGAAATATCTCCTCTAAATGTACCATAACCACAGGGCAAAGCTATAAATGCATCAGATTTAATGACCATATGTGCAATACGCTCATGCATGCTAGAGACCTGTAACTCTTCCCCGATTGTGTTGCCTACGATATCTCGTATAGCTAATGGTTTAGGGATAATGACGAGAACTTTGCTCCCTCCTAGGGATGCAGCTGTTGACACACACCCCATTAACCCAAGACTACCCCCTCCATAAATCAAATTAATACCCTCGCAGCTAATGTCCTACCAAGATCAAGAGCTGCTGTTGTAAACTCTCCATTTTACAAATTGCGATCCACAAAATTTAAAAAACGCATATATTTGGAATCGCCGGAATTGGGTTTCTCATCTAAAGTGCTCTAACTTGGCAAAGCAATGATGTACGTAGGTATTATGCGATCCAAGTGCAAGACAGGTTATAAAATGACATTTGAAAACATGCAGAATGGATATATACACAGGTAAAGCTCTCAAATTTGACACATAGGGACATAATTTCGGTGGGGGTTGCTCGATGCAGATTTATCGCCCCAAGATTTGAAAAAAGAGATATGCTTTCGGTGAGGTTTGACAAAACCTACACACTTGTCTCCCACGTGAAGCATGGAAAATGGAGATACACTTTCGGCGGGGGTTGACAAAACCCCCACACTTGTCTCCCCCGTGAAGCATAAAAAATAGAGATACACTTTCGGTGGAGGTTGACAAAACCTCCACACTTGTCGCCCACGTGTACTTATGCCATAGGGTAGTCATATGTTTTGTCAAAAAGAAAATTGAAATTAAAACAAACAAAATCAACAAACAACAATAACACAAAAAAAACATTGATAATCAGATCAAACGAAACAAGAAAAAAAAAATTCTACAACAACAACACACATTCAAATATCCAAGTAGTTGTGATTGTGGCTCACATCTTCCTCTGGTTTTACGTCCAGTAACGGCTGAAACGCCTTCTATGAGTCGGGATTTGCTTCCCATCCAGTTTTCTTATAAACTGGCAAACAGGGTCTTTTTTAGTCAAATTCTCTAGACTATAACACTGCAATTCATCACGAAATTGTGTCCATAGATTAAGCAATTCATGCTGAGCAAGTCTGCAAGAATGTGACTCAAGATTTAATAAAACATTATCCAGCGACTCATTACTCAAACCATTCTTAATAAACGAAAGTTTATCTTCTCTGTTCCTATACACAAAACCTAATGAATGACAAGTCTGGTTACAATTCCATCTAGCACATTTATAACATACTTGTAACCTTTTCGCTCTTCGCCTCTTGGCGTAGTAGCTTTTTCCTAGACCAGGCATGTATTTTGCGAGATTAATGTCCGGCTCACCGAACAATCTCACCTTGGCTTCGATAAGCATCGGATATCCGCAGGCAGATTTAAGAGCATCAATGCCCAAAGTCTAGTCATTCGTACTTTATAAATTTTAGACACAGCATTTTGAGGAAGTGAAGGGAAATATTTACGAAGGTTCGATAGAAAGATATCGGCATCCATTGAAGAGGAGAAAAGGAGCGATATTACCGATAATGCGATTGAGTTTGTTCTTCTCCAAGATATGCACGATTCAATCGTTCGAGTAATGACTTCAGCTCCCGTTTGGATGTTTCCTCAAGCTGTTGCACAAAAGATTCGAAGTAGGCGGAATCATCAAATGACAAAAGGAAGGAAAGAAAGAGCAAAACGAAACTAAAGACACATAAGAGATACATATAATAGCAACAAAAAGTCAAAACAAGTAAACACAAAAAAAAAAAAAAGAAAATATAAAAACAAATAAGACAGATGGCAAAGAGAGATAAAACCTGATCAATTTGATGGCCTATGAAAGGAAGCTCCTCGAGACACAAAAATCGATCATTATTACCTTATTTTATTTTTCTTTTCTTTTTTTAATTTATTTTGCAAAAACATTGGGTTGCCTCCCAATAAGCGCTTGGTTTAACGTCCTCAGCCCGACGTTGGTTCCATCATGGGAGGGTCTAATCTCCGCTGTGCTTCTCTAGTGGGCTTGGATCCTTCTTCCAACAATAAGTGGTGCATGCATATGGCTGGGCCTTGGATGTTAGCAATCGTCCACCCAATAGCTATTTTGTGATCTGTAAGTATTCGGACGAGTTTCTCTTCTTGTATTCGTGCAAGGCCCATTTTCATTGTACTTGACAAAGTACCATTCTCACCCAAGAATCCATGATTCAAATGATCTGGAAGTGACTTAAGCTCCGCGGTATTAGCCTTCATCACAGAAGAGAGAAGTTTCATATTAGATAAAGGAAATTGAATGCATGAAACATCATACCTATTTGTAGTTATGGCTATGGTCTTATCTAAGCATGCCATAGCTTCTTCCATTTCTTTGGACATTTGTATCAACCTTCTTAGTTCTTTGGAATTTTCTGTCCCTATGAGCTCATTAATAGCCATTTCCAATCCATCCTTGCGAGTTAACTCAAAATATTGTTGTGGCAAAGAATCAATAATGTCAACTGCAAAAACAGAATGCAAGTTACTAGGGTACCTCATTGACTCGAAAATATTGAAACGGATAATTTTGCCATCAAACTCTATGACGAGAGTGCCATCATGAACATCAATCTTGGTTCTAACAGTTTTCGAGAATGGTCTCCCTAAAAGAATCGGAATTGGATTAGGAGATGTCTCATCCTCTACTTCAAGGACATAGAAGTTTGCTGGGAAAACCAATTGATTCACCTGCAAAAGCACATCTTCCACAACTCTTTTGGGATATGCATTAAAATGATCAGCAAGTTGAATGGCAATACCAGTTTCTGCAAAAGGTCCAAGATTTAAAGAAGCATAAATAGAATATGGTGTGACATTAATAAATGCTTCTAAATTTAACATAGCTCTTTCAAACTTGGTTTTACCAATGGTGCATGGAATGGTGAATGTACCTGGATCTTTGTATTTTGGAGGAATTTTTCTTTGCAATACAGCTGAAACATTTTCCCCCACACTTACTTTCTCATTTCCCTTCAACTTTCTCTTGTTGGTGCATAACTCCTTGAGAAATTTTGTACAACAAGGTACTTGCTCGATAGCATCCAAAAATGGTATATTTACCTTGATTTTATGAGAAGTTTCCAGGATTTCTTGTTCTTGTTCCTCCTTCTTTGATTTTGCAAATCTGCGAGGAAATGGTGGAGGAGTAACATAAGAAGGAATTTGAGTTTCAAGATCGACCTTAGAAGATGATGTGTTGTTCATGGTGGAAGTGGTGTCATCTCCTTCATCAGTTTGTGATTTCTTTGTCAAGTTTTGGATACTTGCCCCAGTTTCCATTTGCTCTCCATTTTGAATTTGCTCTCCACTTCGCAAAGTTATCGTATAAGCATTCTCTCTTGGATTGATCACCGTTTGAGAAGATAATTTTTCTGAGCATTGGCCTTCGAATTTGCTCATGCTAGTAGCCAATTTTCCTATTTGATTTGCGAGATTTTAGATACTTGCCCCAGTTTCCTGCTGGAATTGCATTGTGTTAGTGGCAAGTGCATTAACAATATCCTGGAGAGACATACCTGAGTTTTGTAAAGCTGGTTGTGGTGCTGGATGTGGCATTGGTGGTGGTTGCATTTGAAATGGTTGCTGCACTCTAGGTTGATTAAAACCTTGTGTCCGATTTGGTATGGCATTTGGGGCGATTGGTTGATGATTCCAGTAATTAAAATTAGGGTGATCTCCCCATCCAGCATTGTAAGTGTTAGAGAAGGGATCATACCATTGCCTTGTTTGTCCTGGAAATCCACCCATGGCATTGGCTTGTTCCATATATTCTTCTTGTAAAGTTGGATATATGTCGATTGGTTGCTCCATCGTAGAATATATCCCACATTCATAAGATTTTTGCATATCTCCTACAGCAATGTTTTCCACAAGAGAGGTTAGCTCAGAAAGTTGTTGTTCAATGTTCGGAGTGCTTACCTCATTTACTCTCCATGGTACTTGTGGCTCAAATCCGCTACTGAATTGATAGAAGTTTATTGCCATGTTGTCTAAACACAAACAATCAGAAAAGAAAAACAAAGAAAATATGAATCAACAATGAAAACAAAAGAACAAATCGATTAGAAAATCAATCCCCGGCAACGGCGCCAAAAACTTGATGCGTTCGAAACTAGCAAGTATACTAGTCGCACAAGTAATAAAGTGATGAGTGAGATATCGTTCCCACGAGGATTGATTCTAATTAAATTTGTTATTTTTCAGCACAAATAAACTAAATATGGGGGGGTTTTGTTAATAGATTAACTAATTGAAATATTAATGTAAATGCACAATAACACAACACAAAGTAAAATGGAGTGAAAAATCAATGAGAGACACTTGGTTAAGGGTTCTTTCTCTGCCACAAGATATGAATTGTGAATTAACATAGAATTGTTATCCAATTACAGCATTGAAGTTATCAACCGTAGATAACAACAAGCTCTGTTATCCCAATCTTTCCTTAATTTGTTGTTAAATAAAACAAGCTCTTTATTTAATCTCTATCCATTAAACAACCTAGAACAAGCTCTCTGAGTTTAATTCAATAGAAGCATTACGATGAGAAAGATAGGTTGATCTAAGCCATAATCACACAAGTTCGGATTATTTAACCTAGGTTGTATTTTCCAATTGCAATCTCTGATCACAATTTTTGCTACTAATGATTGGAAATTCATGACAATTACGGATCAAGATTTCTAATCTAGCAATAGACAACAACAGATTATATTCAGTTGGCCATTCCAAATACATTCAGTAAGCAATCATAAGCATTAGATATGGGAAAATACAAGCAACTTCAATTAGAGAATTGGATAACAATTTTCTTACACAATCAACTCACAAAATCCATATCAAGGGCTTTGAAATCACCGTCAACCAATTCAGATTTAGTTACACATATTCAATCAGAATAACAAATACAATACAGAGAAATTCCAGAATTGAAAAGGAAGGAAAGAACTTAGCAAATTCTTTAAAAATCTTCTTTGTAGATGAATCTTCTTGGAATTGTAGTTCCTCCTCTTTCAAAATCTTCTTTCTCCTTCAAGAACTCCAAGAGATGAGAGAAATCCAAAGATGCAGCCTCCTCCACGTTCTCCCCTCTTCAAGTTATGAAAATAAAACCCTAAAATGTGTTTAAATACTCTGCTACAGTAACGTGCTACAGTGTCTCGTATTATACATGCTACAATGATCTGTGGAATTACATTTCTACACTTCTCACACGTTTTGATTACAACTTTTAGTACACTGAATGGATTCATAAACCGTAAATTTCTCCAAAAGGTAGACTTCGAGAGCTTTTCAACGGTATATGATATGTCATCGGGTTCATTGTATATCAATACAATTAAATCCGAGAAGATGGTTGACTAGCAGAGGTGAAAATGAAGGGTTTTACTCCATTTTTGTGCAAGTTGCTCCAAAACTACTACAAATATCAAAACCACACAAAAACATAAAAATACCAAGGAATATAGCAAAGAAACATGGACGAATTGATATGAAAATGATATATAAATAGAAAATTATCACAAAGCCATCTTAATAAGAAAAGTTTATCTTCTCTATCCTGGGACACAAAACCTAATGAACGACAAGTCAGGTTACAATTCCATTTAGCACATTTATAACATACTTGTAACCTTTTCGTCTTCGCCTCTTGGTGTAGTAGCTCTTTCCTAGACCAGGCATGTATTTTGCGAGATTAATGTCCGGCTCACCGGACAATCTCACCTTGGCTTCGATAAGCCATCGGATATCAGCAGGCACATTTAGGAGCATCAATGCCCAAAGTCTAGTCATCCGTACTTTATATATTTTAAACACAGCATTTGAGGAAGTGAAGGGAAATATTTACGAAGGTTCGATAGAAAGATATCAGCATCCATTGAAGAGAAGAAAAGGAGAGATATTACCGATAATGCGATTGAGTTTGTTCTTCTCCCAGATATGCACGTTTCAAACCTTCGAACAATGGCTTCAATTCTTGTTTCGGTGTTTCCTCAATCTGTTGCACAAATGAGCTCAAAGTACAGAATAATCAAATTAAACAAAAGAAAGGAAAAGAAAAGAGCAGAAACGAAACTAAAGACACATAAAAGAGATAACAACACCATAGCAAACAAAAGTCAAAAACAAGTAAAAAAAATATAAAAACAAATGAGACAGATGGCAAAGAGAGATAAAACCTGATCATTTGATGGCCTATGAAAGGAATCTCCTCGAGACACAAAAATCGATCATTATTACCTCATTTTTTTTTCTTTTTTTTTTATTTATTTTTTTAAAAAACTGGTTGTTTTGGGCCCTTTATTCACGCAAAAAAATTTAAAACAAGCGCTTGGTTTAACGTCCATCAGCCCGACGTATGGTTCCATCATGGCAGGGCAGAGGTCCAATCTCGATGTGCTTCTTCTAGTGGGCTTGGAGCCATTTTCCAACAAGATACGGTCCATGCATATGGCTGGGCCTGGTGTCAACAATCGTCCACCAATAGCTGTTTGTGATCTTAAGTACTCGGACGAGTTCTCTTATTGTAGTGGGCCAAGGCCCATTTCTATTTTTAACGTGGCAAAGGATCATTCTCACTCAATAATCCATGCCTCAAATGATCTGGAAGAAGCTTAAGCTCCAAGGCAGGGGCTGTCATCACAGAAGAAAGAATTTTCTCATTAGATAAAGAAAATTGAATGTACAAAACATCATACCTATGTGTGTTTATTGCTATGGTCTCATCTAAGCTTGCCACAACTTCCTCCATTTCTTTGGACACTTGTATCAAAAATCCTGACTCATTGGAATTTTCTGTCCCTATATGCTCACTAATAGCTACATCCAATCCATTCTTGCAAGGGGACTGTGGTAACTCAAAGTATTGTTGTGGCAAAGAATCAACAACGTCAACTGCAAAAAACGAATGTAAGTCACTAGAGTACCTCATTGCCTCAAAAATATTGAAACATATCACCTTGCCATCAAACTCTATGATGAGAGTGCCATCATGAATATCAATCTTGGTTCTAACAGTTTTCGAGAATGGTCTCCCTAAAAGAATCGGAGTTAGATTAGGAGATGTCTCATCCTCTATTTCAAGGACATAGAAGTTTGCCGGGAAAACCAATTGATTCACCTGCACAAGCATATCTTCCACAACTCTTTTGCGATATGCATTAAAATGATTAGCAAACTGAATGGTAATACCAGTTTTCACAAAAGGTCCAAGATTTAAAGAAGCATAAATAGAATATGGCATGACATTAATAGATGCTCCTAAATCTAATATAGCTCTTTCAAACTTGGTATTACCAATGGTGCATGGAATGATGAACGTACCTGGTTCTTTGCATTTTGGAGGAATTTTTCTTTGCAATACAGCTGAAACATTTTCCCCCACACTTACTTTCTCATTTCCCTTCAACTTTCTCTTGTTGGTGCATAACTCCTTGAGAAATTTTGTACAACGAGGTACTTGCTCAATAGCATCCAGAAAGTGGTATATTTACCTCGATTTTGTGAGAAGTTTCCAGGATTTCTTGTTCTTGTTTCTCCTTCGATTGTGCAAATCTACTAGGAAAAAGTGAAGGAGAAACATATGAAGGAATGGGAGTTATAGGATTTACCTGAGAAGTCAGTGTTTTGTTCATGGTGGAAGTGATGTCATCTCCTTCATCAGTTTGTGATTTCTTTGTCAGGTTTTGGATCCTTGCCCCAGTTTCCATTTGCTCTCTATTTTGAATTTGCTCTCCACTTTGCAAAGTTATCGCACAAGTATTCTCGATTGGATTGATCACCGTTTGAGAAGATAATTTTTCTGAGCATTGGCCCTTGAATTTGCTCATGCTAGCAGCCAATTGTCCCATTTGATTTGCGAGATTTTGGATACTTGCCCCCGTTTCCTGCTGGAATTGCATTGTGTTAGTGGCAAGTGCATTAACAATATCTTCGAGAGACATACCTGAGTTTTGCGAAGCTGGTTGCGGTGCTGGATGTGGCATTGGTGGTGGTTGCATTTGAAATGTTTGCTGCACTCTAGGTTGATTGAAACTTTGTGGCCGAGTTGGTATCACATTTGGAGTGATTGGTTGATGATTCCAGTAACTGAAATTATGTTGATCTTCCCATCCAGCATTGTAAGTGCTAGAGAAAGAATCATACCATTGGCTCGTTTGTCCTGGAAATCCACCCATGGCATTGGCTTGTTCCGTATATTCTTCTTGTAAAGTTGGATACATGTCCAATGGATGCTCCATGGTAGAATATACCCCACATGCATAAGATTTCTGCATATGTCCTACAGCCATGTTTTCCACAAGAGAAGTTAACTCAGAAAGTTGTTTTTCAATGTTCGGAGTGCTTACCTCATTTACTCTCCATGGTAGTTGTGGCTCAAATCCGCCACTGAATTGATGGAAGTTTACTACCATGTCGTCTAAACACAAACAATCAAAAAAGAAAAACAAACAAAAATATGAATCAACAATGAAAACAAAATAACAAATCGATTAGATAATCAAATTCTGGAGGTGGAGTGGAAATTGAACGATTTAGTCTTAAATTCGAGGATTGGAGAAACTCCTTAATTCTCTTAAGTTGCTGATCCGCTTCTCCCTCGGACATAAAAGCCTAAACACAAACAATCAGGAAATAACAATCAAGAATCAGTAGTAAAAAACAGAATAACAAATTGATTAGAAAATCAGTCCCCGGCAACGGCGCCAAAAACTTGATGCGTTCGAAACTAGCAAGTATACTAGTCGCACAAGTAATAAAGTGATAAGTGAGATATCGTTCCCACGAGGATTGATTCTAATTGAATTTGTTATTTCCAGCAACAATAAACTAAACAGGGGGGGTTTTTTGTTGAATGATTTACTAAATGAAATAAGAATGCAAGTAAAGAATAACAAAACAGAAAGTAAATTTGAATGAAAAATCAATGGGAGAAAGCTGGTTAAGGGATCCTTCTCTAACACAAGATATGGATTTGCGAATTAATTGTAGAATTGTCATCTAATTACAGCATTGAAGTTATCAACCGTAGATAATAACAAGCTCTATTACCCCAATCTTTCCTTACTTTGTTGTTAAATAAAACAAGCTCTTTATTTAATCTCTATCCATTAAACAAACTAGAACAAGCTCTCTGAGTTTAATTCAATGGATGCATTATGATAAGAAAGATAGGTTGATCTAAGCAATAAACACCCAAGCTCGGATTATTTAACTTAGGTTATATTCTCCAATTGTAATCTCTGATCACAATTTTGCTACTAATGATTAGAAATTCAAGACAATTACGGATCAAGATTTCTAGTCTAGCAATAGATAACAACCAGATTATATTTAGTTGGCCAGCCCAAATACAACCAGCAAGCAATCATAAGCATTAGATATGGGAAAATGCAATCAACTTCAATTAGAGAATTGGATAACAATTTCTTACACAATCAACACACAAAAACCATATCAAGGGCTTTGAAATCACCCTCAACCAATTCAGATTCAGTTACACATGTTAAAAAACATGGTAAATACAATACAACATGGAGACATTCCAGAAAATGAAAGGGAAGGGAAAAACTTAGCAAATTTGATGTAATTCTCTTTGGATTGTAGTTATTCCTCTTTCCAAGCTTCCTTTCTCCTTCAAGAACTCCAAGAGATGAAAGAATTCCAGAGCTGAAGCCTCCACCACGTTCTCCCCTCTTCAAGTTATGAAAATAAAACCCTAAAATGTGTGTAAATACTCTGCTACAGTGACTTGCTACAGTGCCCCGTATTATACATGCTACAGTGCTTGTGGAATTATATTTCTATACATCTCACACTGTTTTGATTACAACTTTTGGTACACTGAATGGATTTATAAACCGTAAATTTCTCCAGAACATAGACTTCGAGAGCTTTCCAACGGTATATAACATGTCATCGGGTTCATTGTATATCAATACAATTAAATCCGAGAAGGTCACTGACTAGCAGAGGTGAAAATGAAGGGTTTTACTCCATTTTTGTGCAAGTTGCTCCAAAACTCCTACAAACATCAAAACCACACAAAAAAATAAAAATACCAAGGAAAATAGCAAAGAAACATGGACGAATTGATATGAAAATGATATATAAATAGACACTTATCAGAGTGATACATTGATCGATTGTGCTCCATCGTATAGAATATATATCCCACATTCATAAGATTTGTGCATATCTCCTACAGCCATGTTTTCCACAAGAGAGGTTAGCTCAGAAAGTTGTTGTTCAATGTTCAGAGTGCTTACCTCAATTACTCTCCATGGTACTTGTGGCTCAAATCCGCTACTGAATTGATAGAAGTTTACTGCCATGTTGTCTAAACACAAACAATCAGAAAAGAAAAACAAACCAAAATATGAATCAACAATGAAAACAATATAACAAATCGATTAGAAAATCAATCCCCGGCAACGGTGCCAAAAACTTGATGCGTTCGAAACTAGCAAGTATACTAGTCGCACAAGTAATAAAGTGATGAGTAAGATATCGTTCCCACGAGGATTGATTCTAATTAGATTTGTTATTCGAAAGCAAAAACATAGTAAATGGGGGGTTTTGTTGATTGATTAACTAAGTGAAATAATAATGCAAACGAAGAATAACAAAACAGAAAGTTAATTCGAATGAAAAATCAATGAGAGAAAGCTGGTTAAGGGATCCTTCTCTACCACAAGATATGGATTTGCGAATTAATTGTAGAATTGTCATCTATTTACAGCATTGAAGTTATCAACCGTAGAT
>SNVD02002523.1:0-16482 GCA_013180625.2 Boswellia sacra | reverse complement strand
CAGACTAGATGCTTCGCCTTCCAGTCATCAACCTCAGAAGTGAGATGGTTAACCTCCTTGAGGAGGTTGGTGTTGGTAGACTCTCCTTGAGCTAAAGGCCCTGTCGCCTACAGAAAGAAAGGCAAAGAGAGGGAAGGAGTTAAGGCATGACTTTCAAAAGTTCAAAAAAAAAAAGGGGGGAAGAAAAGATCTCAGTAAAACCTAACCTGAAGGATGATGCCCATCTCGACAGCGATCGCATCAAAGTATGTAAGTTTTACATTTTCTGGAAAGACATTGGTAGGCATGAGGCGTGCAGCATCTTGAGACAATTCCCGAAGGTAGTGATGCATTCGAAACTAGCAAGTATACTAGTCGCACAAGTAATAAAGTGATGAGTAAGATATCGTTCCCACGAGGATTGATTCTAATTGAATTTGTTATTTCCAGCAACAATTAACTAAATGGGGGGTTTTGTTGGTTGATTAACTAGATGAAAACTGAATACTACGGTAATTAATGAATAACACAATGCAAACTTAATTGAAATGGGAATTAATCAATGACAGAAATCTGGTCAAGGGATCATTCTTCACCACAAGATATGGATTTGTGAATTAATTGTAGAATTATCATCCAATTACACCATTGAAATTATCAACCGTAGATAACAACAAGCTCTGTTATCCCAATCTTTCCTTACTTTGTTGTTAAAGAAAACAGGCTCTTTATTTAATCTCTATCCATTAAACAACCTAGAACAAGCTCTCTAAATTTAATTCAATGGATGCATTACGATAAGAAAGACAGGTTGATCTAAGCACTAAACACACAAGCTCGGATTATTTAACTTAGGTTGTATTCTCCAATTGCAATCTCTGATCACAATTTTGCTACTAAGGATTAGAAATTCAAGACAATTACGGATCAAGATTTCTACTCTAGCAATAGACAACAAACAGATTATATTCAGTTGGCCATTCCAAATACAATCAGTAAGCAATCATAAGCATTAGATATGGGAAAATACAAGCAACTTCAATTAGAGAATTGGATAACCATTTCTTACACAATCAACTCACAAAATCCATATCAAGGGCTTTGAAATCACCCTCAACCAATTCAGATTTAGTTACACATATTCAGATAGAATACAAATACAATACAATATGGAGACATTCCAGAAAATGAAAAGGAAAGGGAAAACTTAGCAAATTTGATGAAATCTCTTAGGATTTGTAGTTCTTCCTCTTTCCAAGCCTTCAATCTCCTTCAAGAACTCCAAGAGATGAGATAAATCCAAAGATGCAGCCTCCTCCACGTTCTCCCCTCTTCAAGTTCCCAAAATAAAACCCTAAAATGTGTTTAAATACTCTGCTACAGTGACTTGCTACAGTGCGCCGTATTATACATGCTACAGTGACTTGTGAAATTATATTTCTATACATCTCACACTGTTTTGATTACAACTTTTGGTACACTGAATGGATTTATAAACCGTAAATTTCTCCAGAAAATAGAATTCGAGAGCTTTCCAACGGTATATAACATGTCATCGGGTTCATTGTATATCAATACAATTAAATCCGAGAAGATCACTGACTAGCAGAGGTGAAAATGAAGGGTTTTACTCCATTTTTGTGCAAGTTGCTGCAAAACTCCTACAAACATCAAAACCACACAAAAACATAAAAATACCAAGGAATTTAGTAAAGAAACATGGACGAATTGATATGAAAATGATATATAAATAGACACTTATCAAATTCACCCACACATAGACTTTGCTAGTCCTCGAGCAACTACGACAATATGAAATAAAACTAAACCGAAACAGAATCAACAAAAAATTAAACCACACAAATGCTTCATCTTGCAAATAGGCCTCAAAGATTGTACTTAATTATAACCCAAGGAAAACTTCAAAATAATGCACTTGATCAAGAATTTTATCTCAAGATTAGTTTCGCTTCACTTCAATTCCTCAAGTGTGTGTGTGTAGAGCCATTCTCACCTAATCACTTGTAACCCGGATGAGTTTATGCATAAAAAATGAATCATATTTAATATTGAAGATGTGTGTATAAATGAACTCCATAGGCCTGCTTTTCAAGTCACTCTCCACTAATGTAGACAAGTACAACACTAAGGATCAAGTAGGGCTTTATTAAGCTTGTAACGTTTGGCTTGGGTGAAGGTATGATAAAGGATAATAATTTGGCTCAAATCACCCACAAACACATAAATCATTCAAGAATATGTAGAGCTAAACCCTATAACACAACTTCATTTCAATTCACCAGGTTACTCCCCCAAACTTATTTAGAACACTCAATCTTTTTTTTTTTTATTTGCAGAAAACAAAAGAAAACTACACCCCCACACTTTGTTGTTTCATTCTTTTAAGAACACTTAAGGGTATAGATCTCTTATTCTTCTTCTTTTGTTCTCTTTTTTTTTCTTTTTTTTTTTATATTACACTTCCCCTCCCCCACACTTAAACAACACATTGTCCTCAATGTGTAAGTACGTGGACGATAAGTACAGATTGGCCTTTTTTTTCTTTTTTTCTTTTTTCTTTCTTTTTTACAAACATAATAGGACTCACTTGCATTGCTCATGACACATCCCAACCTCCTCTAACTTTCCAAAATCGGAACATAGCTCAGAATTTAATTGTGAATGATCTACATGCTCATAGATAAGGGATAAACTGTTTGGAACAAATTCATTTTAGGTTAGGAAATCTTTTAGTGAGTTAACAAAGAAAAAGGCTTAAAGAGGCTCAAAGGGGTAACTAGGGATCAATTTCTGTCAAGGTTGGCTATTAAGGCTCAAACGGTCCAAAGATGGCCTAAATCATTTCCTCAATGTTGCACAGTCTAGGATTTCGCCTCGAGTGACCATCAAACAAGTTCTAGAATTCATTGAAATCTGGAGAAACACTTAAATTACATAAACTTTCTCTAGTGAACAAATAACTCAGTGATAATAGCTCAGTGCTCAATGTTGCGCAAGGAATCAAAAGCAAAGCGAAAACTAATAAACATTTCAAGCACACAGATCCATGCATCATTTATTATTTTCCAAGAGTTATTCTTAATTCAATCATTATCTTATCATCGACCCAAAAAATGCAAGAAAAGAGGTACGTGCGTTGTTACACCTGAGTCAAGATTGTATATTTCAACAATCCTTAGGACCAGTAGCCCGCAGACTTAAGGTTTCAAGCCTATATACCTTTATTATGAAAGAACAAAACAAGATACAAGACACTTCAAACAACATGAAATAAACAAAATACAGATTTATGTAGAGAGAATGCGTTTCAAGGGTTAAAGAAAACCCCATATTCTGCCATTCTCAACTTTTTTCCACAATTTTTTTTAATCGAAACTGATAAAGACAAAAAAACACATAACAACGTCTAAATTACATAAAACTAAACTTACTCATAAAATAACAAAGTCCAACAAGCCAGAAAACAAAAACAAGTCAGTTAGAATGGGTCTAAAAAGTTTAGAAGTTAGCCTCCTTATTCAGCCATTATGGATTGAAGAGATCCAGAATGCGTTTCAAGAGGAATTGAACTTTTTTAGCCACCACTCTAAAAGCCATGATTAGAAAATATTACCTGGGGCGAAAGAAATAACCTAAAAAAAACTCAAAAGAAATGACATGAAAAATCTCAAATAAACACACTAAAAAGAAAGTAAACAAAAGCGAAGCAAACCAATAGATGGAGATTACAGATGGAGCGTTAAATCCAGTCTATGCCTTTTATTGCCTTCTCCAAACCAATCTATCCGAGCCGTTGTTGGATCAGGCGAATAGAAGAATTCTTGGAGTTTATCAATTAACTCCCCTGCAGTTGAAGCTGTAACCAGGATTTGCCTCGCCGACGGTGAGATGAAGTTTTTTTTCTACAGCTTGATCAAGAAAGGACAACAAACCATCAAAAAAAATTATTGACATTTAACAAACCAATGGGTTTCCGATGGATGTTTAGCTGTGCCAAGAGGTGATTTGAAATATCTCCTCTAATGTACCATAACCACCGGGCAAAGTTATAAATGCATCAGATTTAATGACCATATATGCAATACGCTCATGCATACTAGAAACCTGTAACTCTTTCTCCATAGTGTTGCCTACGATATCTCCGGGGGCAACAGGCCCCCCACCCCCCCCTTCCGTCCCCCCACCCCCCCCTCTAATGGTTTAGGGATAATGTCGAGAATTTTACTTCCTCCCAAGGATGCAGCTGTCGACACACACCCCATTAAACCAAGACTACCCCCTCCATAAATCGAATGAATACCCCTCGCAGCTAATGTCCTCCCAAGATCAAGAGCTGCTGTTGTAAACTCTCCATCTTTACCAAATTGCGATCCACAAAATACGCATATATTTTGGAATCGCAGAATTGGTGTTTTCTCCATTTCTAAAAGTGCTCTAAACTTGTGCAAGACAATGATGTACGTTAGGTATTATGCGATTCAAGTGCAAGACAGGTTATAAAATGACATTTGAGAATATGCAAAATGGATATATACACACGTAAAACTCTCAAATTTGATACATGGGGACATAATTTCGATGGGGGTTGCTCGATGCAGATTTATCGCTCCAAGATTTGAAAAAATAGATATGCTTTCAGTGGGGTTTGACAAAACCTCCACACTTGTCGCCCACGTGTGCATGAAAAATGGAGATAAACTTTCGGTGGAGTTTGAAAAAACCGCCATACTTGTCTCCCACGTGAAGCATGACAATTAGAGATATACTTTCGATGGGGTTTGACAAAACCGCCACACTTGTCTCCCACGTGAAGCATGAAAAGTAAAGATATACTTTCGGCGGAGGTTGACAAAACCTCCACACTTGTCTTCCACGTGTGCTTATATCATGGGGTAGTCATCTGGTTTGTAAAAAAGAAAACTTGAAATTAAAACAAACAAAATCAACAAATAACAACAACACAAAAAACAACATTGATAATCAGATCAAACGAAACAAGAAAGAAATAAAATTCGACAACAACAACACACATTCAAATATACAAGTAGTTGTGATTGTGGCTCACATCTTCCTCTGGTTTTACGTCCAGTAACGGCTGAAACGCATTATATGAGTCGGGGATTTGCTTCCCATCCAGTTTTCTTATAAACTGGCAAACAGGGTCATTTTTAGTTAGATTCCCTAGACTATAACACTGCAATTCATCACGAATTGTGTCCATAGATTAAGCAATTCACGCTGAACAAGTCCACAAGAATGTGACTCGAGAGTTAACAAAACATTATCTAGCGACTCATTACTCAAACCATTCTTAATAAATGAAAGTTTATCTTCTCTATTCCTGGACGCAAAACCTAATGAACGACAAGTCTGGTTACAATTCCATCTAGCACATGTATAACATACTTGTAACCTTTTCGCTCTTCGCCTCTTGGCGTAGTAGCTCTTTCCTAGACCAGGCATGTATTTTGCGAGATTAATGTCCGGCTCACAGGACAATCTCACCTTGGCTTTGATAAGCCATCGGATATCAGCAAGCACATTTAGGAGCATCAATGCCCAAAGTCTAGTCATCCGTACTTTATAAATTTTAAACACAGCATTTTGAGGAAGTGAAGGAAAATATTTACGAAGGTTCAACAGAAAGATATCGGCATCCATTGAAGAGAAGAAAAGGAGAGATATTACCGATAATGCGATTGAGTTTGTTCTTCTCCCAGATATGCACGTTTCAAACCTTCGAACAATGGCTTCAATTCTTGTTTCGGTGTTTCCTCAATCTGTTGCACAAATGAGCTCAAAGCACAGACTAATCAAATTAAACAAAAGGAAGGAAAAGAAAAGAGCAGAAACGAAACTAAAGACACATAAAAGAGATAACAACACAATAGCAAACAAAAGTAAAAAACAAGTAAAAGAAATATAAAAACAAATAAGACAGATGGCAAAGAGAGATAAAACCTGATCAATTTGATGGCCTCCGAAAGGAATCTCCTCGAGACATAAAAATCGATCATTATTACCTTATTTTATTTTTCTTTTCTTTTTTTATTTATTTTTTTAAAAACATTGGGTTGCCTCCCAATAAGCGCTTGGTTTAACGTCCTCAGGCCTGACGTTGGTTCCATCATGGCAGGGTCCAATCTTCGCTGTGCTTCTCTAGTGGGCTTGGATCCTTTTTCCAACAAGATACGGTCCATGCATATGGCTGGGCCTTGGATGTCAACAATAGTCCACCCAATAGCTGTTTTGTGATCTCTAAGTACTCGGACGAGTTTCTCTTCTTGTAGTGGTGCAAGGCCCATTTCTATTTTAACTGGCAAAGGATCATTCTTATCAAGAATCCATGCTTCAAATGATCTGGAAGAGGCTTAAGCTCCAAGGTAGGGGCTTTCATCATAGAAGGCAGAATTTTCACATTAGATAAAGGAAATTGAATGCACGAAACATCATACCTATTTGTGGTTATAGCTATGGTCTCATCTAAGCTTGCCACAGCTTCCTCCATTGCTTTGGACGCTTGTATCAACCTTCTTGATTCCTTGTAATTTTCTGTCCCTATGTGCTCACTAAAAACCACTTCTAATCCATCCTTGTGAGTTAACTCAAAATGTTGTTGTGGCGAAGAATCAATAACATCAACTGCAAAAACAGAATGTAAGTCACTAAGGTACCTCATTGTCTCAAAAATATTGAAATGAATCACCTCGCCATCGAATTCCATGGTGAGAGTGCCATCATGAACATCAATCTTAGTTCGAGCAGTTTTCAAGAATGGTCTCCCCAAAAGAATTAGTGTTGGATTAGGAGATGTCTCATCCTCTATTTCAAGAACATAGAAGTCTGCTGGGAAAACCAATTGATTTACCTGCACAAGCACATCTTCCACAACTCCCTTGGGATATGCCTTAGAACGATCAGCAAGTGGAATGGTAATACCAGTTTCCGCAAGAGGTCCAAGATTTAAAGAAGCATAAATAGAATATGGCATGATATTAATAGATGCTCATAAATCTAACATAGCTCTTTCAAACTTGGTTCTACCAATGGTGCATGGAATGGTGAACGTACTTGGATCTTTGCATTTCGGAGGAATTTTTCTTTGTAGTACAGCTGAAACATTTTCCCCCATGCTTACTTTCTCATTTCCCTTTAACTTTCTCTTGTTGGTGCATAACTCCTTGAGAAATTTTGCATAACGAGGTACTTGCTTAATAGCATCCAGAAGTGGTATATTTACCTCGATCTTCCGAAAAGTTTCCAGGATTTCCTGTTCTTGTTCCTCCTTCTTTGATTTTGTAAATCTGCTAGGAAAAGGTGGAGGAGTAACATATGAAGGAATTTGAGTTTTAAGATCTACCTTAGGAGATGATGTTTTGTTCATGGTGGAAGTGGTGTCATCTCCTTCATTAGCTTGTGACTTTTTTTGTGGGACTTGTAATTGCTTTCCACTTCCCAAAGTGATTGCACTAGCATTCTCTCTTGGATTGATCACTGTCTGAGAAGGTAATTTTTCTAAGCTCGTGCTCTCGAATTTGCTCATGTTAGTAGCCAATTGTCCCATTTGATTTTCCAGGTTTTGGATACTTGCCCTCGTTTCCTGCTGAAATTGCATTGTGTTAGTAGCAAGTACTTTAACAATGTCCTGGAGATCCATACATGAGTTTTGTGGAGCTAGTTGTGGTGCTGGTTGTGGTTCCATTTGAAATGATTGCTGCACTCTTGATTGATTGAAACCTGGTGGCTGATTTGTTATGGCATTTGGAGTGATTGGTTGATGATTACTATAACTTTGGCTTGGTTGTCCTAGAAATCCACCCATGGCGTTGGCTTGTTACGTATCTCCTTCTTGCAAAGTTGGACACATGTCGGTTGGATGCTCCGTGGTAGAATATACTCCACATACATAAGATTGATGCATATGTCCTACAGCCATTTTTTTTACAAGAGAGGTAAGCTCAGAAAGTTGTTGTTCAATGTTCGGGGTACTTACCTCATTTACTCTCCTTGGTAGTTGTGGCTCAAATTGGCCGCTGAATTGTTGGGAGTTTGCGGCCATGTCGCTAATCAAACGTCTTGCAACATTCGGTGTTTTATTAACCAGTGCTCCACCACTAGCAGCATCAATGATACTCCTTTCCATTGGTAGGAGACCCTCATAGAAATATTGAATTAGGAGTCCATCACTAATTTTATGGTTTGGACAGCTAGCACATAACCTTCTAAATCTCTCCCAATATTCATGAAGTGATTCTCCATTGTGTTGTCGAATGCCACTAATATCTTTTTTAATGTTTATAACTTTCGAAGTGGGAAAGTATTTCTCTAAAAAGAGTTTACTTATCTCATTCCACGTGGTAATGGTACCCGATGGTAGATAGTATAGCCAATATTTCTCCGAATCTGCTAATAAGAATGGAAAAGCTCTCAATTTTATTTGCTCCTCAGACACGCCAGTTGGCTTCATACTTGAGCATACCACATGAAATTCTCTGAGGTATTTGATAGGATCCTCTCCTGCAAAACCATGAAAAGTAGGCAAGAGACGAATTAGTCCAGATTTAAGCTCAAATTCTACCTCAAAATTGGTGCTTATGCATAGCGGTTGTTGATCAATAATTGGAGCCGCTAACTCCTTAAGAGCTGATCATTTTCCATCGCCATTGCTTCTGATTCAGATTTGATTGAACTACAAGAAGATGGGAGGGAAGTATGTCGTGCAAGATCAAATTCTGGAGGTGGAGTTGAAATTGACCGATTTAGCCTTAAATTCGAGGATTGGAGAAACTCCTTAATTCTCTTAAGTCGTTGATCCGCTTCTCCCTCGGACATAAAAGCCTAAAAACAAACAATCAGGAAATAACAATCAAGAATCAGTAGTAAAAACAGAATAACAAATTGATTAGAAAATCAATCCCCGGCAACGGCGCCAAAAACTTGGTGCGTTCGAAACTAGCAAGTATACTAGTCACACAAGTAATAAAGTGATGAGTAAGATATCGTTCCCACGAGGATTGATTCTAATTGAATTTGGTATTTCCAGCAACAATTAACTAAATGGGGGGTTTTGTTGGTTGATTAACTAGATGAAAAACTGAATACGACGGTAATTAATGAATAACACAATGCAAACTTAATTGAAATGGGAATTAATCAATGATAAAAATCTGGTTAAGGGATCATTCTCCACACAAGATATGGATTTGCGAATTAATCATAGAATTGTCATCCAATTACACCATTGAAATTATCAACCGTAGATAACAACAAGCTCTGTTATCCCAATCTTTCCTTACTTTGTTGTTAAATAAAACAAGCTCTTTATTTAATCTCTATCCATTAAACAACCTAGAACAAGCTCTCTAATTTAATTCAATGGAAGCATTACGATGAGAAAGATAGGTTGATCTAAGCAATAATCACACAAGTTCGGATTATTTAACCTAGGTTGTATTTTCCAATTGCAATCTCTGATCACAATTTGCTACTAATGATTGGAAATTCATGACAATTACGGATCAAGATTTCTAATCTAGCAATAGACAACAACAGATTATATTCAGTTGGCCATTCCAAATACAATCAGAAAGCAATCATAAGCATTAGATATGGGAAAATACAAGCAACTTCAATTAGAGAATTGGATAACAATTTCTTAAACAATCAACTCACAAAATCCATATCAAGGGCTTTGAAATCACCCTCAACCAATTCAGATTTAGTTACACATATTCAGACAGAATACAAGTACAATACAATATGGAGACATTCCAGAAAATGAAAGGGAAAGGGAAAACTTAGCAAATTTGATGAAATCTCTTAGGATTTGTAGTTCTTCCTCTTTTCAAGCCTTCAATCTCCTTCAAGAACTCTAAGAGATGAGAGAAATCCAAAGATGCAGCCTCCTCCACGTTCTCCCCTCTTCAAGTTATGAAAATAAAACCCTAAAATGTGTTTAATACTCTGCTACAGTAACCTGCTACAGTGTCCCGTATTATACATGCTACAGTGATTTGTGGAATTACATTTTTATACTTCTCACACTGTTTTGATTACAATTTTGGTACACTGAATGGATTTATAAACCGTAAATTTCTCCAGAAAATAGACTTCGAGAGCTTTCCAACGGTATATAATATGTCGTCGGGTTCATTGTATCTCAATACAATTAAATCCGAGAAGATCACTGACTAGCAGAGGTGAAAATGAAGGGTTTTACTCCATTTTTGTGCACGTTGCTCCAAAACTCCTACAAACATCAAAACCACACAAAAACATAAAAATACCAAGGAATATAGCAAAGAAACATGGACGAATTGATATAAAAGTAATACATAAATAGACACCTATCAGGTAGTCTCCACATGTTGAGCCACTCTGAAAGCCCGTACTGTCAAAGGTAAAAAGCTTGGGTAGTTGAGAGGCCGAAGGTAACCTGCTCCCAGCAGGCTTCGAAGCTGCCACTTCATCCGTAGGCTGAACGGAAGCAGACCTATCAGGAACCAGCTTCCGTACAGGAATCTCCTTGTGACCATTAGCTCTCCTCTTCGGGGGTCCAAGTATTGGAGGACTTCTGCTCCGTTTCTTCTGGGAAGAACCGGGCCTGTCATGAGTGAAGGGCTTAAGTGGCATCCTGGCTACTAGTTGAGCAAATTGCTTCTTGGTAGGATGTAAAGGAAATAGTCCTGCGTGAAAATAAAACTGGTAAGACGACAAGCATATATTGGATGAAGTAAGGTCGGAAAGTGATGATCAAGCTTACCTTCGGGAGGAATTGGAGGTGATAAGCCAAGACGAGCCAATTGCTCCCGATCAGTGAGGCTATTCACGTTCTTCGAGTCCACGGGTAACTTGAGCACCACTTGCAAGTCGTCTCTCTCTTTCTGAGATAACAGCGGATGTTTGGTCCAAGGAGCTGCAATAAAAACAGAAAAGAATATCAGTTGATCAAGAGTTGTCATAACAAAGACGGATAGGGTGCCATTATAATAGGGTACCGCAAACACCAAAACGCCTCCTGATCTTCAACTTCTCCCCCTTTGGACGACCACCTTCTTGATACTTCCAACCGCCACCACACCAGAATTGCTTATACTTCCATTCTTTCACATGGGAGGGAATGCCAAAAAGGCGATTGGGGTCATCCGTCTTCCCTCGCTGGGATATATAGTAGTAACCCGTTTTCTCTCCATTCGGTGGGTGAATAGCAAAAATGTGATTAACATGGTTGGTGGTAGGGTCACCAAGGCCTGCGCTTCTGAATAAACTTTGGAAAGCTATCAGAAGCCTCCACCCATTGGCCGACAGTTGGGTAGGGGCAATGCCCATGGCATCAAGCATACGACGAACATAGTTATCAAAAGGCACCCGGAGACCAGCTCTTAATAGCTCTAGGCTTAAACCAATGACACCTCGTGGTGGCCTACTCCACCGGTCGCCTTTCCTTGGAAGGAACAGGATGACTGAGGCCGGGATAAGGAAATGGGCTCTATATATTTTTAATCGATCGTCCGGGAGTTGATTATCAATATGGTCGGCCTCCCACCACTTTTCAACCTCCGGTTCACTATCTGAGGTAGCAGAGGACGACCAATCGCTATCCCCTTCAGCGTCTACCACCTTATGGTTGACAGAATTCTGTCCCAGCTCCCGATCTAGACCGAAGAAGTTTTGATAAAACTCATTAACTTCTTTACGATTGGTCGCCGGATCCTTGTCCTTGGAAAAAATATTAAAGTTTGAAAATTCGCAGAAACACCCCCGCAAAGAAAAAATAAAAGTTTGAAATTTCACGGAAACACCCCCGCGAATTAAAATCAAGGTTTGAAAATTCGCAGGATCACCCCCACGAATTAAAATTAAGGTTTAAAATCTTGCAGAAACACCCCCGCGATTCTAAAATAAGAGTTTCGAAATTTTTCAGCAACACCCCTGTAACTAATATATATGAAGCTTTAAAATTTTGCAGAGAGGCACCTACAGATTGATAATGCCTCACGTAGCCCGCATGCAAGGGTTACGTGATTTTCCATTGGCCTTCGGCCACATCGCCGCCTGCCTCTCCTCCTCGCCGGTCGCCTGCTTCTCCCTCTCGCCCAACACTCGGTCCACCTTCCTCTCCCTCTCGCCCAACACTCAGTCCGCTTGCTTCTTCCTTGCGCCCAGCATGCCTCGCTTCTTCCTTGCGCCCAGCATTCCTCGCTTCCTCCTTGCGCCCAGCACGCCGCTCGCCTTCTCGAACTCGCCCAAGCAAGCGGGCATGGGCGCTGTGGGCAGCGTGGCTTGGGGAAGGGGCTACAGGCTGGGCGTTGTTACTGCATGCATGGGAGCAGGCAGCGCCCAGCTCGCCCACGCGAGCTTGCTAAGCGCTCATACGCGCCCAGCTCTCGCGGACAGGCTGCGCGCAGCTCGCCCTCGCGAGCTTGATGCGACCCCTGCGTGCCCCCGTAAGCCTGATTCTCCCCTCACCCTTGGAAGATCGCCCCTCGCCCATCCTGTACAAGTCCGCAATAAGCATGCCTTTGTTCCCGCATGCATGCTCTTGCGCAGCCATATGCATATTCAGAATTAAGCGTAAGCCATTCTATTGGCTACTGCTTCAAATCGGAAGCAATTTTACTTGGTTGTCCGGAACACCCCATGCAATATTTGAATAACATTCATTAAAAAAAAAAAAAAAGAGAGATTTTAAAGAGATTTTATATAGACGGAAAAGTCTACACCATATTTGTTAATTATATAATTTCTATCTCCGTAACGCCCATTTAGGGATCAGATCGCATTAGATTTATATGTATGATTGAACTCACTGTTTGGGTCTCCTCCTAATGTATTTAATTTATAGCCCAGAAATAGTCCCTACACCGACCCATTGGTCAACTTGGGCCTGGGGGGACTACTGTTATGGCCATAACAATATTGGGCCTCAATTATTTCTAATACAGTAAGCTCATTACTGTAGCCCATTATTTGGACCCATTGTCTGGGTCCCACAATGACCCATAATGGCTCAATTAGTTCTAATACAGTAAGCCCATTACTGTAGCCTATTATCTGGGCCCGTTATCTGGATCCCACAATGGCCCATCCTGACTCCTATATAAACCCTCCGAATTATTGCTCAAGGTATGCACACTTTTCTGAACTTATTCTCTCTCTAGATTTCCTTCACTTTTGAGAGCTTCTCTCTCTAGGAAATTCTCCCAGAAAATTTCGGAGTGCCGAAAACTGACTTGAGCGTCGGACGGTCTTCGCCGGCACCACCGCCGGCACCCCTGACTGTTTTCCTTTGCTTGCAGGACTGGACCCGACGTATGACCCGAGCTCCGACCCGCTTCCCGGCCGTCCGAAAATCGTGCATCAACATAAATTGATATATCAAAAGAATACATTTTGTAATTCTTTTGATAATAATTTGGTTTATGCAAAATTTTGGGAGCCCAATATTTGGCAAAAACCTTGATGGCCTCCTCCTCCACTCACGGAAGAAAAACACCAGATATGAATGGAAACGCCAATGTGGTCACCAGCGTAGCCACTTGATGTAAAGCTGGGCAGCATTTATATTGCTACAAATGAATGGTGAAGGATGACAGTTTTAAGCCCCGTGTCAGTTGCATTAAAAGTGGTGGGAAAGGAAAATGGTTTCTAAGGAACCAAATCCTTTGTTTGGTTTGATTAAAAGTGGAATAAAAATAGATTATCGACAATCATATTTCTGAAAATTTTAATAATTGGGTTCCCTCGCAATTTTGGGAGGGGAAACTTAGTTTTTTTAGGAGTAATATGTTCAATTACTAAATTAACATTGTATATTATTTTATGTGTCCCAATTGACCTTATTCAAATAACTATTAAACTATTTTTTGAATAATTAACAAAATAATCATAAATATAATTGAGTTAATTTAAAAAAATTGAAAAATTGAAAATTTTATATTTTTCAAAAATTAACAAAATTACAAAATTATTTTTAGCTGGCGTCGCCGACGATTTTCGATATCAAGGTGATTGTCGATCAGTCATTCTAGTCGTTTGAGGTGATTTCACCTCCATGGGATGTGTTGTTCGTCGTCAAAAGAGAATATTATCGATAGATCAAAGAAAAACCCACCACGTGCGGTGAAACGACCACATCTCTGATAATAAAACTTGCACAGAAGGATTGATTGGCAATTGACGGTCCCGATGTTGCTAGCGGCGACGTCAATGCTCGAGCTTCAGTGGTTGTCAATGACAGACAATGGTGATCAGCCGAAATTTTTTTCATATTTTTTTCTTAATTTTTATTTATTTATTTATTTTAAAAATTCTATGTTAATTTAATAATATTTTAAAATAATGTGGCAATTATTTTATAAAAATTTATTTTATTTTTACTACATGATTATTTACTGATTTTTATTTAATAACTCTACATTAGTTTAATACTTTTTGAATAATTTAACATATATTATTTATTTTTTTAAAAGCGAAATTTAACTATTTATAATAAAAATAAATTGTTATATTATTAATTTAATAATTTTTATTTTTAATTTTAATAATTTTTTATTTTTAATTAAGTTATATAAAAATTTAATTTTAGTAATATGTATTATATATTTTAATGTTATGGGTATTTATGTCTAATTAATTTATAAACTATTTCTTTCCATTTATGATTCCATTGGAAAACCAAATATAGGACAATATTTTCTAATCCTATTCCTTTTTTTTTCCAGATTTCCTTGCAAATACTCTACTTTTTCTTTCTTACTATAATTCCTTTCCTTTAATCAAACATGATCTTAGCATGCATACCTTTCATCAATTCTCTCTTTAATTATTTATGTATAGTAATTAGGTAAGTGGATTGATAGTAGTTTTAATCTTCATTAGGGGTATTTGTTTTTTCATTCTAAGTTTGAATTTGACTTATTTTCAGAGTTAAATATTTTTGCAATTTTTTTTTTAAACTTAAATTTGATTCCTAGGTAATTTGGTCTGAGTAGAAAAAACTAAAAAATTTATGTGGTGTTTGTTTGTTTATTTTGAATTTTTATTTTTAAAATTTGGTAAAACTATGTTTTTGATTTTTTTTTAATTTTGAAAATAATTTGTGGCTGATATTGATTTAAATGAATTGATAAATGCGTATTTTTTGAAAATAGTTTTTGAACACACAAGCAAATAGTTATATCAAATTTTTATTTAACTTAATATTTAATATTTTTATTATTAGTTGTTTCCAACTTTATATTATGGTTTTTTTATATATTTTTAAAATTATTTAATTGTCACTTATCTATATATCAAATGCTTTTAAAAAATAACTTCTTTACCTCATTTTACACAAAAAAATTAAATTCATAGTATATATTGATATGTAAATTCTTCTACTACCTTAAAAAAATTACAAGTGAAAATAATATATATAAATAAAATGTATGGTTAAAAATATTAGTTTTGAAATATTTTAATTTAGGTATTAAAATTAATATATATATATATATATATATATATATATATATATATATATATATATCCAGGCTCTTGTATTCAAAACCCTTGTTTAATTCAGAACAAATAAAAGAAAAAAAAAACGGCCAGAAATAGTCATGTAATAGATACCTTATCTATTTTAGGCAGTTTTCAGGTCTTGTTGAGTACCTTGGGCGGAAACTTTGTGGTCCTTTATTTTAGGCATAGCCTTGTACAATAGATTTTGGGCTAGGTTGGGCTTTTGTGGACTTGGCCTGTATTTATGATGTAGTCTGAACTTCTACGGTTACAGCGAGCTTTTACTTTTGGGCCTTTTTTTTTTTTTTTTTACCCATGTCCCATAAGTTCCATTAAAGTTATCTAAGTACTATTATTATTACCGACAGTGGTTAAAGGAGTGATTTTTTATTTTGGTTTAAAATCTGAATAGATCTAAATTAAAATGAAATCTGAATAAGTTTAAATATAAAAATCTAAATGATATACTTATTTTATTATTTTAATATTTGAATTAAAATGTCTAAAAACTAATAGTTTTACAAATATAAATTCTATTTATATATTTTGTTTTTACTTGTGATTTTATTTTACATTGAAAAAATATTTGCATACCAAAATTTATTATGAATTTAATTTATTTAAATATGTATAATTGGGTAAATTTTTTCTAAAATAATTTGATATATAAATAAGCTAAATAATTATAAAATAATTTTAAAAACATATAGAGAATCATAATATAAAAATTATAAATAAATAATAATATACTAAAATTAAAATATTATGCTTTGTACAAATTGATCATAAATAAATTTTATAAAGGCTTTTAAGAGAATTAGAAGAATAATAAATGATTCAGATATTTTTATTTAGATAAGAGCTAGATTTTTGAACTTTTTTCATTCATATGAAAATGTCTTACAGTAAGTTTTAAGTAAAAAATCATCATGAAAACATCTAAAATTTGAGAATAAGTTAAATTCAGACTTCATATAAAAA
>SNVD02002521.1:0-16675 GCA_013180625.2 Boswellia sacra | reverse complement strand
AAACAACATATAATCATAAAAAGAGATGTGGCAATGTGTTCATTGCCCTTAGGTTCACCAAGTCATCAAAATGAGTGTAAAAGTGCAAATCTCACCAGGAAAAGGCTCAAAAGCTCACACAAAGAAATAAATTAGGTAGGAAGTAGTGTTTAGAGGCTACTAGAATTGGAAATTCTCTCTGCACGGATCCTCAAAATGGCTTCCAAAGCCTTTCTCCTCGAAAACTTGGTTTTTATACATTGTAGCACAAGTGATGCATGTCAGTTCAATTGGCACATGCTAGCATGAAGTGGTGCATGCCACAATAAAGTGGCTTGCGCTAGTTTAAACTAGCATGCAACCCTAGGCGAAAAAAATCCTAATTTCAATCTCTTTTGATTTTGGTCTTGAGCTTCGGTTTTCAACGTTTTCGTACATTGAACCTTGTCTCGACTTTGGTTTCTGGTTTATCGTAATCAAGCTTAAAGCCATAAATGACTGTTTAGTGCTTACAGTTTTACCCCCTACTTTGGAGGGGTTTATGGAACGCAAACATTGAGAAAGTACACTGTAAGCATCCTTTCCTATCAGGTGTCTGAACTCTACCATCCTATTGACCATTGCTGTAAGTCGTTCGAGGATTTTATTAGCTATTACTATAGGTCGATCAAGGTCTCAATCGACCTATTGCTAGGTCGATCAACGATTATCACCAGCTATTGTTACAAGCTAGTTGAGGTCTTAATTGGCTATTGCTACAAGCTTACTAGGGATTTCACCAACTATTGCTGTAGACCGATTGAGGTCTTAATCGATTATTGCTACAGGCTGATTAAGGATTTCATTTGTTTTGATGTTAGAATTTGGAGGTGGATGCTTTCATCCTGGCGCCTTGTGCTTTCACGAGGACTTGCTTAAATTTTTGATCCTTTCATCTTATTGCTAGGAGTTGAGGGTGGATGCTTTCATCTTGTTGTCTTGTGCTTTCATAAGGACTTACTTTAATTTTGGATGTTTTCATTTGGATATTGGTTCCATAGTTTCTTGGAGGTAAACTTTGGTTTAGATTTAGTGTCCCACTGTGGATTGATTTGGACTTGTTGTTCAGTTTAAAGGTTACTTCTATCCCTTATTATGCTCCACTAGGATCTGATTTGAACTTTAACCTTCGTCTGCTTTAGTTGGATTTTTTGGTCAATGACTGTTGCCACCAGTCATTTGAAGATCGGGCTAGACTGAGGACCACTGCTATTAGTCGCTCATGAATTTGTTGAATTGGTGACCACTGCTATTGGTCATTTGGGATCTTGTTGGGTTGGTGACCACTGTTGTTGATACTTGTATCATGAAAAAACTCGAGATGTTAGTTCTATATATTCGAAAAGGAAAATGGGTTTGGTTAGGCTCCACTAGGGATTCATCTGAGTTCTTTGTATTTTTGAAAAGCTTCGCTCCTCATGTTCTATTACATGTATGCATTTCATTTTCCTGGCTCTACTACGGGGTTTGAACTTTCTCAAACTCTAATTGTTATGCTTGCTCCATCAGAGATATGAGTTACGACCTTCTAATGTCACAAGTAAAATTTTGGTATCTACGTGCTGCTATGGTTCTGTCCACGATTGGGTGTGGTCACCTTTTAGATGCCTTAAATGTGAGTGATCATCCTATTAGAGAGTTGTGCTGCCTTCTTGCGAAATGGGTATTTTAATCTTTTGGCGTCGTGAGGGCATTTGGTAATTTTGGGTGTCGTGAGGGCGTTATGGTTAATTTGGGTGCTATAAAGGCGTTTTGGTCATCTTGGGTGTCATGAAGGCATTTTAGTTATTTTGGATGCCTGAGGAAATTTTGATCATTTTAGGTGTCGTGAGGGCATTTTTGTCATCATGGGTGTCGTGAGGGCATTTTGATCATTTTGGGTGTCATGAGGTCGTTTTGGTCATCCTGGGTGCCATGAGAGCATTTTGCTCATCTTGGGTGCTGTGAGGGCTTTTTGGCCGTTTTGGGTGTTGTGAGGGCATTTTGGTCGTTTTGGTGTGGTAGGGGGTGTTTAGTGGAATTTGGTTAAAAAGGGATATTTAATAATTTGCAAATAGGGGTTTCTACAAAATTTGTTATTTGTGTGGGTATTTTGTTGAAATCTAGCCTCATAGGGCCGTTTGTAATTTTGCTTGCAAGAACTGGTGTAAGCTAGTTTAAACTGGCCCATGCCACAAAGAGCAGGCGTATGTTGGAAACAACTAGCGTACGCCAGATGGTTCTCTTCTATATAAACCAAGTCCTTTTTCCTCATTTTTCACTTTCCTCTTCAATCTTCAATCTAGAACCTCCTAGAGCTCTCCTTAGGCTTACAGAACTTCCAAAACTTCTCAAAGCCTTTAAAATCTTTCTTTCCAGCCTTCGGCAATAGCTGAGCCACCAATAGATCCTCTAGTTATCTCTTACCACTTCGACCTTCTTTACGTCCTGGTCCTTCAACAAATGACTTTGGACACGCCGATCATTGATGGCAATGCAAGCCTCCTCTGCAACCTTGACACAACACGACCACTCCTGGTTTGGTCTTTCTTTCCTTCTATCTTGGTTTTTTGTAAACGAGACTTAAATTCTGCATAGGGCATTAGATATGTAGACTTTGAAGATACAGACTTGTGGACTTTGAACTCAACATCATCTGACCCTTCTTTTACGTATTTTTTTTGTGGAGCCCCAATTCTCACACTTCTGTTGTAGGAATGTTATCAGAGCTTGCCTATGGCATGATGAGATTACCAACGAGGAAGTTAAGGCACAAATTAGATCAACGGTCTTCGAGGACTTTATCATGAGCTAGCCGACAATGTAAGTTCATAGTGACATTTGAACTATCATGGTCCTGGTTAAAAGATGGATGGCTATGGCCCATACGTTCCATCTTCCCTTTGGTGAGATGACGATCACGCCCTTGGACATCATTACCTTGACCGGTCTACTTTTCAAGGGTGACAAGATCATATTTGAGCACTGTCTGGTTCCTCTGAGGGATGATCTTCATGCAGGCATTATCACGAAGTTGCTAGGCATCTTTCCTTGGAGTCGGGCTTCTCAGACCCTTGTCTACGATCAGCTTGTGTGCCACTGGAAAGGGCACAACTTTCTGAAGTTAAGGTCGATTAGTAGGCTAGGAGCTTCATATTCTATCTGTTGAGCACCATTCTCTTTACGAATTCTTTGGGTACGGGTGACATTTATCTCCTCCCAGCCTTACAGGATCTGGACTAAGTGAGTCAGTTTGATTAGGCCACATCGGCCTTATCTCATCTATACCTTGGTTTGGACATTGCCCACAAATAGACTCAGCACATTCTTAACTTTAGTCGCATCTTTAAGGTATCTTTTGGCTCTCTTTCTTGAGTCTTAACATTAATTCTTGACTCTTGGCCTTATAGATATGGGCCTACAAAATGGGGATTTTTCCATCTCTTACTTTGAAGGGGCATATTCCTGGATATCCAAGCTACTATACTTGGAATGGTAGGCGCAAGAGGAATGACATCTCTAATTCCTTGGTGTTTGGATTGGATGTGCAATCTCACCTAGGAGAAGGTAAGCCAGCTTCATGTAGTTATTGGAAGAAATTTGAATAGGATCTTGAGAATTTGTTGACACTTCTTCTTCTTTTCTTGTAGGTGAACCAGACGAGTTGGCACAATGACGGGGCGTGGTCTACTGACATAGTTGTAAGAGGTAAACTATCAGATCATAGGATACTGCTCTTAGGACCAAAGTCCAAGTCATTCTACTTGGGTAAGTGCATTCAAGAGTGGCATGATGGGCTAGATCGACATCACATTCCTTCTCCTCCATCGACTAAGATGGTGAACACTCCTAGCAAGTTCGCAGAGTGAGCTGTTAAGCTAGCTGTGGTAGAGAGTTCTTCAGCGAGTTTCTATTTCCCACACCTACCATGACTTATCTGGAGTGGGTGGCTACATATTTTTTGCCATGTTGGCACGATCATTTGGTTACGACCGCAACATCTCATCTTTATCTGGATACCACTTCTGCCATATCCACAGGACAACGGTTTCCACCTTAGTAGTCTCTTAGTCCTCAGCCTTCAAGTAGTCAGCACAAGAGGCCATGGGGCCTTTCTCCATTCAGTGCGGGTAGTAGTTCTATGATCGAGACTACAGATGTTGTTCTTGGTGACCTTCAATGCCTTCCTGGCACTGTTATTATTACCATTGATCGAGCAAGGTAACCTATACAGCACACTTTCGATGTGGGTGATGGTCAAGAGGTCATCAATGATCCAGATGAGACCACCTATGTGAGTTTCTTCATTCTCCTTTTGCTCCCTTTGACTTCTTACCTGTGAACACATAAACTAACAAAATGCAAATGCAAGTTCCTAGAGTTACTATAGTGTGGCTGAGCAGACTTTATGCCTAGCTTTAGCTCCTTGCTATAAGTATCACACAGGATCACCGAGTGAGTATGATTTCATGTATGCATGCATTATTTCTCTCGTGATTTTTGTCTTGATTGATCATTCTTCATGTCATTCCTAGGCGGTTGTGACCAACAATGAGAGGGGCATGGTAGATTTGCAGTAGAGGTTGCATAAGATTAAGACTGTTAAAGTGTAGCAGCATGACTTACGGAGTAGACGATCGGTGAACTCAATTCATCATCTTCTCTGGTTTCCTGGCCATGTTCCAAAACACTCATTTATTCTTTGGTTGGCCTCGTTGGGACGTCTTCGTACTTTGGATCGTTTACGGCGTCATGGCATGTCATCCTCTTCGGATTGTGTCCTCTGTGCTTCAGCAAATGAGAGTCATGACCATCTTTTCTTTAATTGTCCTTTCTCATCTTCTGTATGGAGGGAGATTTCAGCTAAGACTCTCATCGTTTGGCCTTCTTTTGTTTGGCTCTCTCTACTTCATTGGGCTTCTCAACATCTTCAGGGCAGGAGGAATTTCGGGCATATCCTTGCGCGTTTAGTCTTCTCTGCTACAGTGTATTTTCTTTGGTATGAGAGGAATGATCGTGTGTATCAACAGCATCGCCGGACTCATCGTCAAGTGATTGATGAGATTTTTGCTTTGGTTCGCTCTAGGCTCCTAACCTTGGAGGCCAAGTATGTGATCAGTCCTCAACTTCGTGACATATGGGGCCTACACTGTTAGTTTATTTCTTGGATTTTGTCTATTTGTTTGGGCCACTGTGCCCCTTCGTCTTTGTTGTTTTATTGAAGACAGCCTGTTGTGGTTGGTTTTGGGCCAGTGCGCCATATTCTGTTTTGTTTGGGACTCTAGGCTCTACTTTATGTTTGTTTTGTTTTGTTTTGAGGCATTTGGGCTTTATTATTTCCTTTTGGACTTGTAAGTACTAGGTACTCTTCTTGGGGTATGCCCCTCGTATTCTGTACTTTCGTTTTTCTTTTAATGTAAATAGTAATTTTTTCCAAAAAAATGACACGATCATGGAGCAGTATTTGACCATTCATTAGTAGTAGGAGAGGATCATCGATCTGGAAGAGAGGTACGCGTAGTAGGATGCTGAGCTAGCTACTTTTCGGTAGGGTCGGCAGGGAGATGATGGAGGTGATGACTAGTAGAGTCATTAGACGGCTTTTTATGATTTTTTTTAAAGGATTTTGAATTGTATTTTGGGATTTTTATGATGGGATGTTTATGATGCATTGTTTGCTTTCATTTGTGGAAATTTTTGATTCTGATGACACATTTATGATACACAGACTCTTCTTTCTTCAGTAAATTCTTCTTTTTAATCAATTTGCTACACATTTCATACAACTTTAAGCCATTTTTACACACATGGCTATAGAATCCCAACTATGGGATGTCATACACTTGATTTTTCCCCTTGTTAGACAATTTTTTGTTGGGAAGACTTGAACTGGCGCTCGCGACTATAAACTGGCGTGTGTCCCTTTTCAAACTGGTGAACACCACAATAAACTAGCTTCCGCCAGGTTTCACTGCTATACCTAGGTAAGCCTGCCTTAGCCCTAGTTTATAGATCCATAAATTCAGATTCAACCTTCTATAGTTTGTAGATCTATAAATTCAAATTCGACCTTCTATCTCCCTTATCCGCTCTAAACATGTCCGAAAAAAGCTAGAAGGTTCTCCAAACCACTCTGAAGTTCCTAGATGATCAAGAATTGCTTTTTCTCGAGTCAAGTTGGCTCTTCGGGTTGAAATTCCTTTGCCAGGTAAAACTTGATACCTATTTTCTCAATGTCGCATCTTTTTTTTTGGGGGCACTTGTGATCATGTCTTTTGTTTTAACTACCAAGAGTTGTGTCCACTGTACGAGGAATTTAGTACTATTTTAAGATTCCATTATATTGGTACTAAAAACTTCATTTTGCCCCCATTGTCACCACCTTTTGTGAGAGACATGGCCTACTTCTTTCACCTTTTTGAAGTTGTAATGGGTACTTACATCACCAATGGCAAGGTAGATCTGTGTTTTCTCATTACCTTCATCACTATCCCAAACAAGGGCTCTCTTTATAAGCTTCACCTTTTACAGTTCAGTCTACTCGCACAATTTTTGTTAGTCATGGAAGATGGTCTAGGAGACTCCCACTTGGTGTCTCTCATCCCTCGGATGAACATTGGTATAACATTGGTACCACTCATCTTAGTTGAAACCTTGGACAGCTTAGATTGTTTCTAGTTCAAACAAAGTCAAGCTTTTTCTGGCAGTCCACTACTACTCCAAGTATTTTCTTTTCAATTTCTCTTCTTTAGAGTAAATTCATCCTCTGTGCTAGTTTGTGCTACATGGTTCGAACTCCATTTGTAACATCAAGAATCTCTGCTCTCTTCTTCATATTTGGTTGTAGGAAAAGTTGGCCATTTTAGCCCCTTTTAAAGCTAATTGGGTGCAGTATGGGCCAATAAACCATTAGGCTAGAAGGCTTCATAAACAAGAACCATGGATTGATTGGCTACATTCTATTTTTGACACCATGATCCATTGTTCTTGTCCTTGGTGGTGTCTACAACATGTGACTGTTGGGACCTACACCACATGTGTTCCTCTTGTAGGCTTGCTCATAGCTCCTTCTATACCTTTTCTCACTTATGTCATCCATTTGGCTCCAAACAAAGATTCGTGACTAGGTTGCCCAATTTCAGTCCTCGACCTGTGATAGCACGTTTTCCCTCTACTGTGAAAGAGACTTGGCGAAAGTGCACATTGAATGGAACCTGCCTACTTCTAGTGACATTACCATTAGCGATCAGTACAAGGCATGGGTCATTTCTGAAGTTGCTTTTTCTAGTTCTTATTAGCGTTATTAGCATGGTTTTGCAAAATTCAACACCAAGC
Source organism: Boswellia sacra (assembly GCA_013180625.2). Lineage (NCBI taxonomy): Eukaryota > Viridiplantae > Streptophyta > Magnoliopsida > Sapindales > Burseraceae > Boswellia > Boswellia sacra. The sequence goes on along the minus strand of SNVD02002521.1, from coordinate 9,343 downwards.
AATCAAAGATCTGATGCATTTTAAATTTCTACCTCTTTATGTTAAATGCCTCTTATTGTAATGGATTGAAGCATGATGTAATCCACTTTCACAACATGTTTGTTTCCAACAAATTCATCATTTTATTAATCAAGACATATCTATTAAGAACATGATATGTGCATGAAATAACTCTTGTCACTAACCAGCCCTTCACGGGTTTTTTGGTTAGTTATTTTTCCTCTCTGTATTTTTCAGTGTTTGTCATTCTTTTCCTCACAGTATTTGCCCCCCTCTCTCTTTCTCACACGAAGTATTTCTTTAGCTTGTCCATGTTGATAGGTTCTTGGAATTCATTGCCATTCATGTCTGCCATCTTGATTGCCCCATTTGATAACACCTTTTGTACTAGGTTGGGCCTCCTAGTTTGATCTAAATTTCCCCCTTGGATCGAAGGCTACTACTCTAACTTGTTTCAATACCAGGTATCCTTTATGAAATCTCTTTTGCTTCACCTTTTTGTTAAGAGTTTGCGACATTCTTTTCTGAAAAAGCTGCATGCGATACAAGGCGCTCATCTATTTTTCATCCACCAGCATTAACTGCTCACATCTACTCTTAACCCATCGGTCTTCTGAAATCCTAGCTTTAATTAGGACACTTGATGAAAGAATTTCTAGTTTAATTGGCAAAATGGCCTCTATGCCGTATAGTAGTGAGAACAGAGTGATTATTCGATATCCCAAAGCATCATCGGTAACTTCTCAGCCCAATCCTTTCTAGTTTTTGTCATTTTGACTAGAATTTTCCTCACATTCTTCTTAGCCACTTCTATGGCACCATTCGCTTGTAGCCTATATGGTGAAGATCTATGATGTTCAATTTTGTACTTTTGGAGCAAACACCTTGCTTCTGCCTAAAATTGAACACTATTGTCTGTGACTATGTGATGTGAAACCCCAAATCTACATATAATGTTATTCTCAATAAATCTTGCCATCTGCTTGGCCCAAGTTTGTTGACAGATTCAACTTCTATCCATTTTGAGAAGTAATCCATAGCCATTATCTCGTATTGATGGCCGTTGAAAGTTGTTGGCTTTATTTCATCAATGATGTCAATAGCCCATGTGTCAAAAGGCCAAGATAATGATATCGTTTGCAATTCCCTCGGAGGCTGATGCATTAAATCTCCATGGATTTGGCATTGGTGACAGGCTTTCGCGAACTTGACATAGTCTATCTCCATAGTAAGCCAGTAGTATCCTTGCCTCATGATTTTCTTTTCCTAAACCAATCTAATCACATGCGCCCCACAAACTCCACCGTATACCTCATTCATAATCTTTTGGGTTTTTTCTTGGTCCACACATCTTAATTGCATACCATCTACCATCCTTTTATACATGATACCCTGTTGGCAAGTGAATTGTTCTAATCTTCGCAGAGTTCTTAGATCTCTTTCACTGGCCTCTTCTAGTAAAACTCCTCCTTCAATGAGGTTTTGGATGTCAGAAAATCATGGCCTTTCACTTATGCCTATTTTTAACACTTGCTCCCTTTTATAGCATGGATATCGTGATTGTATCATTATCATGGTTTATTCATTGTCTCTTTTGAGTCCTCCCATACAGCTACTAATTCAGCTAAGGCATTTGCCTGCTGGTTCTTGTCTCGAATCACATGCTTGAACATGTATTTGTTAAATTGGCTCATCAATTTTTTTAGGTATTCCAAGTAAGGTTTTAACTTTTCCTTCTTGACCTCCCATTCTTCCATGCCCTGTAAAATCACCAAATACGAATCTCTCACAATTTCAACCTCTTCTGGTCCTAGGGTGATGAAAGCTTCTAATCCAAATACGTACGCTTCGCATTCAACTGTATTGTTTGTGACCTTGAACCTCAATCTCTTGGCTAGAGGAAGCATTTCTTCGGTAGGCGAGATAAGGATCACTCTGACTTCAGCCCAATTCTTAATCGCTGCACCATCAAAATACATTTGCCATTCTATTACTAAAATTACCTATAAGTGCTCATCAAGGAACTCTAACTCCCAAGGTTCATCCTTGTCGACTGGACCTACCGCCAAGAATTTAGCCACGATTCTACCTTTTACCACTTCTTGTGTGACATATTCGATGTCTATTTTGCCAATTTTCTAACCAATGAAAAGGACTCATACATATACTGTTAGCCCTAAGGCTACATGATAATTTTGATGATAACAATACACATTGATTCATTGTGATTTACTAACATGTTTATTTATGTACAAGAGTAATATCATTGAAATAATTGTAAAATCAAGAAGAGGCTTATTAAAATGAAGTGTTGAAGCTAAGGAGAAGACTACATGTTAAAGGCACCAAAGTTTAAGAATAAGGTTTGACTCAAGGAATGTGACACATGAGCAATGTTAAATCAATTAGTCATATATATCTCTATAGATATCCAAATGATGTGATTATTAAGCTTTTGGAAAGCTTACTCAATTTATAACATTTCATATGTTTTAAAGAAATTCAAATTTCAAGTGCAAGGTTGTCCAAATCATCATGCAAGTTGAAAGACAAATGGAAGCAGCTGACATGAGCACTGAATACTCTTTTGGATATATCTTGAGCTATAAAAATCAAAATGACTTGGTTCTTATGGCATTGGAAAGAGGACTTAATGAAGCACATTTAATATGTTTTGAATAAATTCAAATTTCAAACGGAAGGCTGACATAATTGACATACAATTTAGTGGACTGACATAGAGAAGAAAAATCAACTCATTTGAGCACCGAATGATTTTTTGTCCATATCTTGAGTTAGAGATATCTAAATGACTTGATTCTTATGGCATTGGAAAGATGATTCAATGGAGAAGATTTCATATTCTTTAAAGAAATTCAAATTTCAAACAGAAGGCCGACATAATACACATGCAAGTCGGTGGACTGACACATGGAATAAAAATCAAGTCATATGAGCACTGAATGGTGTTTTGGCCATATCTTGAGATAGGGATATCCAAATGACTTGGTTCTTAATGCGTTGGAAAGCTTATTCAATTTTCAAGATCTTTTATGTTTTGTAGATTTTCAAATTTTAAACGAAACATTGACAAAAATGGTAGAAAAAATTACAGTTTTTATGGTAGGCAGAAAATTTGGAGTTGGTGTCTTCACTTGATTAAGTTCATCCCATTTGCCTATAAAAGGAGCCCTTCTCCCATGGATTCAGGAAGAGCAAAAGAAGCATCTATCAAGCAAAAAATAAGAGAAATATTAAGTCTAGAGAGCTTTTATATTCTTTATCTACTCTTTGAAGAGAGTTGTACTTTTGTTGTAAAAATTATCCTTGTTCTTGTATTGTGGTGAGAGTGAGATATTCTTGTAAAGGATAATAGTTATCCTTGAGAGAACTCTTGTTGTATGTTATCAAGAGTTGAAGGAAGTTTCCTTGGTGAGGTTGTTCATCAAGAAGAACTATTGGTGTGGTGTTATCAAGAGTTGAAGGAAGTTACCTTGGTGAGGTTGTTCATCAAGAAGAACTCTTGGTGTGGTGTTATCAAGGGTTGAAGAAAGTGCCTTGGTGAGGTTATTCATCAAGAAGAACTCTTGGTATGGTGTTATCAAGGGTTGAAGAAAGTTGCCTTTGTGAGGTTGTTCATCAAGAAGAACTCTTGGTGTGGTGTTATCAAGAGTTGAAGGAAGTTGCCTTGGTGAGTGATAAGTGTCTATTTATATATCATTTTCATATCAATTCGTCCATGTTTCTTTGCTATATTCCTTGGTATTTTTATGTTTTTGTGTGGTTTTGATGTTTGTAGAGTTTTGGAGCAACTTGCACAAAAATGGAGTAAAACCCTTCATTTTCACCTCTGCTAGTCAACCATCTTCTCGGATTTAATTGTATTGATATACAATGAACCCGATGACATATCATATACCGTTGAAAAGCTCTCGAAGTCTACTTTTTGGAGAAATTTACGGTTTATGAATCCATTCAGTGTACCGAAAGTTGTAATCAAAACAGTGTGAGAAGTGTAGAAATGTAATTCCACACATCACTGTAGCATGTATAATACGGACACTGTAGCACGTTACTGTAGCAGAGTATTTAAACACATTTTAGGGTTTTATTTTCATAACTTGAAGAGGGGAGAACGTGGAGGAGGCTGCATCTTTGGATTTCTCTCATCTCTTAGAGTTCTTGAAGGAGATTGAAGGCTTGGAAAGAGGAAGAACTACAATCTTAAGAGATTTTCATCAAATTTGCTAAGTTTTCCCTTTCCCTTTCATTTTCTGAATGTCTCCATATTGTATTGTATTTATATTGTTTTAAACATGTGTAACTGAATCTGAATTGGTTGAGGGTGATTTCAAAGCCCTTGATATGGTTTTTGTGAAGTTGATTGTGCAAGGAATTGTTATCCAATTCTCTAATTGAAGTTGCTTGTATTTTCCCATGTTTAATGCTTATGATTGCTTGCTGGATTGTATTTGGGTGGCCAACTGAATATAATCTGGATATTGTCTATTGCTAGACTAGAAATCTTGATCCGTAATTGTCTTGAATTTCTAATCATTAGTAGCAAAATTGTGATCAGAGATTGCAATTGAGAATACAACCTAAGTTAAATAATCCGAGCTTGTGTGTTTATTGCTTAGATCAACCTATCTTTCTTATTGTAATGCATCCATTGAATTAAATTTAGAGAGCTTGTTCTAGGTTGTTTAATGGATAGAGATTAAATAAAGAGCCTGTTTTATTTAACAACAAAGTAAGGAAAGATTGGGATAACAGAGCTTATTGTTATCTACGGTTGATAATTTCAATAGTGTAATTGGATGATAAATCTACAATTAATTCGCAAATCCATATCTTGTGGTGGAGAATGATCCCTTAACCAGATTTCTATCATTGATTAATTCCATTTCAATTAAGTTTGCATTGTGTTATTCATTAATTACCGTCGTATTCAGTTTTTCATCTAGTTAATCAACCAACAAAAACCCCCATTTAGTTAATTGTTGCTGGAAATAACAAATTCAATTAGAATCAATCCTCGTGGGAACGATATCTTACTTATCACTTTATTACTTGTGCGACTAGTATACTTGCTAGTTTCGAACGCATCAAGTTTTTGGCGCCGTTACCGGGGATTGATTTTCTAATCGATTTGTTATTTTGTTTTCATTGTTGATTCGTGTTTTTTTTGTTTTTCTTTTTGATTGTTTGTGTTTAGGCGACATGGCAGTAAACTTCCAACAATTCGGCATCGGATTTGAGCCACAACTACCATGGAGAGTAAATGAGGTAAGCACTCCGAACATTGAACAACAACTTTCTGAGTTAACTTCTCTTGTGGAAAACATGGCTGTAGGACATATGCAGAAATCTTATGCATGTGAGGTATATTCTACCATGGAGCATCCAATCGACATGTATCCAACTTTGCAAGGAGATATATGGAACAAGCCAATGCCATGGATGGATTTCCAGGACAAACAAGGCAATGGTATGATCCCTTCTCTAACACTTACAATGCTGGATGGGAAGATCACCCTAATTTCAGTTACTAGAATCATCAACCAATCGCCCCAAATGCCATACCAAATCGGCCACAAGGTTTTAATCAACTTAGTGTGCAGCAACCATTTCAAATGCAACCACCACCAATGCCACAACCAGCACCACAACCAGCTTCAGAAAACTCAGGTATGTCACCCCAGGATATTGTTAATGCACTTGCCACTAACACAATGCAATTCCAGCAGGAAACTAGGGCAAGTATCCAAAACCTGAAAAATCAAATGGGACAATTGGCCACTAACATGAGCAAATTTGAGAGTCAAAGCTCAAAAAAATTACCTTCTCAGCTGGTGATCAATCCAAGAGAGAATGCTAGTGCTGTAACTTTGAGAAGTGGGAAGCAATTAGAGATTCCACCAAAGAAATCACAAACTGATAAAGGGGATGACACCACTTCCACCATGAATAAAACATCATGTTCTAAGGTAAATCCTAAAACCCATATTCCTTCATATGTTACTCCTCCACCTTTTCCTAGCAGATTTGCAAAATCAAAGAAGGAGGAATAAGAGCAGGAAATCCTGGAAACTTTTCGCAAAGATCGAGGAAAATATACCACTTCTGGATGCTATCGAGCAAGTACCTCATTATACAAAATGTCTCAAGGAGTTATGCACCAGCAAAAGAAAGTTAAAAAGAAATGAGAAAGTAAGTGGGGGGGAAGATGTTTCAGCTGTATTGCAAAGGAAAATTCCTCCGAAATGCAAAGATCTAGGTACGTTCACCATTCCATGCACCATTGGTAATACCAAGTTTGAAAGAGCTATGTTAGATTTAGGAGCATCTATTAATGTCATGCCATATTCTATTTATGCTTCTTTGAATCTTGGACCTCTTGCGGAAACTGGTATTATCATTCAACTTGCTAATCGTTCTAATGCATATCCCAAGGGAGTTGTGGAAGATGTGCTTGTGCAGGTGAATCAATTGGTATTTCCAGCAGATTTTTATGTTCTTGAAATGGAGGATGAGACATCTCCCAATCCAACACCGATTCTTTTGGGGAGACCATTCTTGAAAACTGCCCGAACTAAGATTGATGTTCATGATGGCACTCTCACCATGGAATTTGATAGCGAGGTGATCCGTTTCAATATTTTTGAGGCAATGAGGTACCCTAGTGACTTGCATTTTGTTTTTGCAGTGGATGTTATCGATTCTTTGGCACAACAACTTTTTGAGTTAACTCGCAAGGATGCATTAGAAGTAGCCATTAGTGAGCACATAGGGGCAAAAAATTCCAGAGAATCGAGGAAGTTGATACAAGTGGCATAAAAGAAGTGGAAGGAAGCTGTGGCCAAACTTGGATGAGACTATAGCTATCACACAAACAGGTATGAGTTCGTACATTGAAATTGCCTTTATTCAATGAGAAACTTCTACCTCCGTGATTGAAAGCACCTGCCTAGGAGCTTAAGCCTTCAGATCATTTGAAGCATGTATTCCTAGGTGAGAAGATACTTTGCCAGTTCTAATAGCAAAGGGCCTTGCACCATTACAAGAAGAGAAACTCATCCGAGTGCTTCGAGATCACAAAACAGCCATTGGGTGGACAATTGCTGACATCAAAGGTATTAGCCAGCCATATGCATGCACCGTATCTTATTAGAAGAAGGATCCAAGCCCACTCGAGAAGCACAGCGGAGGCTGAATCCTCCAATGATGGAAGTTGTCAAGAAAGAAATCCTGAAATTGTTAGATGTGGGTGTGATTTATCCAATTTCGGATAGCAAGTGGGTGAGTCCAGTCCAAGTCGTTCCAAAGAAATCTGGTGTTACGGTGATTAAAAATGACAATAATGAGCTAGTTCCCACTCGTATCCAAACCGGGTGGCGAGTTTGTATTGATTATCGAAAGCTCAATTCTGCAACGCGCAAGGATCACTTTCCTTTGCCATTCATTGATCAAATGCTGGAGAGATTAGCAGGTCATTCTCATTATTGTTTTCTTAATGGCTATTCAGGATATAATCAGATTGTCATTGCCCCTGAGGATCAAGAGAAAACTACATTCACATGCCCATTCGCTACATTTGCCTATCGACACATGCCATTCGGTCTTTGCAATGCCCTGCCACTTTCCAAAGGTGTATGGTAAGTATTTTCTCTGATTATGTTGAGAACATTATTGAGGTATTTATGGATGACTTTATTGTTTTTGGTGATTCTTTTGATAAATGCCTTGACAACCTTACCCTTATACTTCAAAGATGTATAGAAACTAACCTTGTTCAAAATTGGGAGAAATGTCATTTTATGGTAGATCAGGGTATAGTTTTGGGACATGTTATTTCTGTTAAGGGTATAGAGATGGATAAATCCAAGATAGATCTTATATGTTCCTTACCACCTCCCACAAGTGTGCGGGATATTTGTTCGTTTCTTGGCCATGTAGGTTTCTATCGTAGATTCATCAAAGATTTCTCGAAGATAGCCTTGCCCCTATACAGATTATTACAGAATGATGTGGCCTTTGAATTCGATGAGAAATGCAAAGAGGCATTTGAGAAACTGAAGGAACTCTTGACTTCGGCTCCAATAATCCAATCTCCAAATTGGGATTATCCATTCGAGATCATGTGCGATGCAAGTGACTACGCTGTGGGTGCCGTTTTGGGTCAACGAATGGGCAAAATTCCACATGCCATTTACTATGCATCTCGGACTTTAAATGATGCTCAATTTAATTATTCTACTACTGAGAAAGAGCTGCTCGCGGTTATTTTTGCTTTAGAAAAGTTTCGATCTTATTTGATTGGTAACTAAGTAACCGTTTATTTGATCATGCCGCTTTGAGGTATTGCTCACAAGAAGATGCTAAACCAAGGCTTATCAGGTGGATACTCCTTTTACAGGAATTTGACTGGAGTCAAAGATAAGAAGGGAAGTGAAAACTTAGTTGAAGACCATCTCAGTCGCATTGTCCATGATAAGAATGCATCGAAATTACAAGAAGTTTTACGGGTGAACAATTGTTGTCTCTAAATGTAGTAGCCCTCTTGGTATGCAGATATGTCAATTAAGTGTTACGAAGAAGCTACCACATGACTGACTCGATCTCAAAGAGACAAGATCAAGAACATGCAAATATTACATATGGGATGATCCGCACTTATGGAAGCATTGTTCTGACCAAGTGATAAGAAGGTGCGTTTCTGAATCTGAATTTATTCAATTTTAACCTTCTGTCATTCTTATGCATGTGGAGGTCACTTCGGACCAAAAAGAACAGCCCTTAAAGTTCTTGATTGTGGAGTCTATTGGCCATCATTGTTCAAAGATGCATATCTGTTCTGCAAAGCTTGTGACCGTTGTCAAAGGACAGGTAATTTAAGTGTCAAAAATCAAATGCCACAAACCCCTATACTTGTTGTTGAGATTTTTGATGTGTGGGGTATTGATTTCCTGGGTCCTTTTCCTTCATCTTTTGGTAATGTTTACATTATACTTGCTGTGGATTATGTTTCTAAATGGGTGGAAGCAAAAGCTACGAGAACTAATGATTCTAAAGTTGTTGTAGATTTTGTGAAATCAAACATTTTTGCAAGATTTGGAACACCAAGAGCCATGATTAGCGATAGAGGGACACACTTCTGCAACCGAACATTTGAAGCCTTGCTCAAGAAATACAACATCACTCACAAGTTGTCTACTGCATATCATCCACAAACTAGTGGTCAAGTTGAAGTTTCAAATCGAGAAGTCAAGTCCATTTTCGAGAAGACAGTGAATCCGAACAGAAAAGATTGGAGCCTACGACTTAATGATGCACTTTGGGC
>SNVD02002519.1:0-16712 GCA_013180625.2 Boswellia sacra | reverse complement strand
CCATGCCAAACTTCTTGAGAAGATCTCTGTGTATTTAGCTTGATTAATGAAGATCCCATCTATTGATTGCTTGATTTGAAGTCCAAGGAAGAATTTTAATTCTCCCATTAAGCTCATTTCAAATTCTTGTTGCATGCACTTGGAAAATTCCTCACACATAGAGACATTAGTAGCACCAAATATAATATCATCAACATAGATTTGAACAATTAATAAATCATCATTTTTTGTTTTAACTAAAAGAGTAGTATCAATTTTTTTCATTTCGAAACCATTATCAATGAGAAATTTGCTCAATCTATCATACCATGCCCTTGGTGCTTGTTTCAAGCCATAAAGTGCCTTTTTGAGTTTGAAAACATGGTTTGGAGATTTTGAAAACCAAGAGGTTGCTCTACATATATTCCTCCATAATGTAAACCATTTAAAAATGCACTTTTGACATCCATTTGATATAATGTAAAATTTTTATAACATGCAAATGCACACAACATTCTAATTGATTCTAATCTAGCAACCGGTGCAAAGGTTTCCTCATAATCAATACCTTCTTCTTGATTAGATCCTTGAGCAACAAGTCTAGCTTTGTTTCTAATAATGGTGCCATTTTCATCTACTTTATTTCTAAAAATCCATTTAGTGCCTATAATAGAATGATTTTTGGGTCTAGGGAATAATTCCCAAACTTGATTTCTTTCAAATTGGTTCAATTCTTCTTGCATAGCCAAAATCCAACTTTCGTCATTTTCGGCTTCTTTAAAAGATTTTGGTTCAAATTGAGAGACAAAAGTAAAATGATTACAAAAGTTCTTAAAAGAAGATCTAGTTTTCATATCTTGTGATGGTTCACCAATAATGAGATCTTTAGGGTGAGCTTTTGCATACCTCCATTCCTTTGGTAATTCTTGGGAAGAATCATTTACTTCCTTAAGCTTTTCTTGTTGAAGTTGTAATTCATCTTGACTTCTTTCATCAAGCCTTGATTCCTTGATTTGCCTTTCTACCTCAACAATATCATCATCTAAATTCTTTGAAGAAATAACATTAGTTTCATCAAATTCAACATGCATAGATTCTTCAATAGTAAGAGTCTTTTTGTTAAAAAATCTATATGCTTTACTATGGTTGGAGTAGCCAACAAAAATTCCAACATCGGCTTTTGCATCAAATTTTCCAAGGTTATCCTTAGTATTTAAAATAAAACATTTACATCCAAAAACTTTAAAAAATTCAATGTTGGGTTTTCTTCCTTTCCAAAGTTCATAAGGAGTTTTCTTTATTAAAGCTCTAACATAGACTCTATTGATTATAAAGCATGCGGTATTAACGGCTTCGGCCCAAAAATATTTTGGCAAATTATTTTCTAGTAACATGGTCCTAGCCATTTCTTGGATAGTCCTATTTTTCCTCTCAATAACACCATTTTGTTGTGGAGTTCTAGGTGCGGAAAAATTATGTTCAAAACCATTTTCATCACAAAGATTTTCAAACGCAACATTGTCTACTTCACCACCATGATCACTGTTGACCCAGGTATGGCAACCCAAGAGGGGGGGTGAATTGGGTTTTTGTTTATCAAAACGGATTTAGAAAACTTTTCTTGAAAGATCAAAATTATATAACTCTTTCTTTGAGAATGAAGGTGAAGAAGATGAAATTAGAATTTATCAAAGATGCAATCAAAAGAATAATAATTATGAACAATCACAAGTGCAAGTAAATGTAAAGAGGAAAGGGATAGAGAGAGTGCAAACTCAATTTACGTGGTTCGGCAAACCTTGCCTACGTCCACGGGCTCCTAGCTCCACGAGCTAAGCTTTCCACTAAGTTGTAGAATCTTTACAACTTGCTTGATGAACAACCTCACCAAGACTTTTTCTTCCAACTCTTGATAACACCACACCAAGAGTTCTTCTTGATGAACAACCTCACCAAGGCAACTTCCTTCAACCCTTGATAACACCACACCAAGAGTTCTTCTTGATGAACAACCTCACCAAGGCAACTTCCTTCAACCCTTGATAACACCACACCAAGAGTTCTTCTTGATGAACAACCTCACCAAGGCAACTTCCTTCAACTCTTGATAACACACAACAAGAGTTCTCTCAAGGATAACTATTATCCTTTACAATAATATCTCACTCTCACCACAATACAAGAACAAAGATAATTATTACAACAAAAGTATAACTCTCTTCAAAGAGTAGATAAATAATATAAAAGCTCTCTAGACTTGATATTTCTCTTGCTTTTTGCTTGATAAAATACTTCTCTTGCACTTCTTGTCTTGCTGAATGCATGGGAGAAGGCTCCTTTTATAGGCAAATGAGATGAACTTAATCAAGTGAAGACACCATCTCCAAATTTTCTGCCTACCATAAAAACCGTAATCTTGTCTGCCATTTTTGTCAATGTTCCGTTTGAAATTTGAAAATCTGTAAAACATAAAAGATCTGCACATTTGAATAAGCTTTTCAACGCATCAAGAATCAAGTCATTTGGATATCTGTAGCTCAAGATATGGCCAAAACACCATTCGGTGCTTATGTGACTTGATTTTTCTTTCTTGTGTCAGTCCACCAAATTGAATGATAATTCTGTCAGCCTTCCGTTTGAAATTTGAATTTCTTCAAAACATGAAAGATCTGCATATTTGAATACTCTTTCCAAAACATTAAGAATCAAAGTATTTGGATATCTCTATCTTAAGATATGGCCAAAACACCATTCGGTGCTCATGTGAGTTGATTTTTCTTCTCTGTGTCAGTCCACCGAATTGCATGTCAATTATGCCGACCTTCTGTTTGAAATTTGAATTTTTTCAAAACATATAAAATGTTCTTCATTAATTCATCTTTCCAATGCCGTAAGAATCAAGTCATTTTTGATTTTTCTAGCTCAAGATATGTCCAAAGGAGTATTCGGTGCTCATGTCAGCTGCTTCCATTTGTCTTCCAAATTGCATGATGATTTGGACAACCTTGCACTTGAAATTTGAATTTCATTAAAACATATGAAATGTTTAAATTGAGTAAGCTTTCTAAAGGCTCAAGAATCACGTCATTTGAATATTTGTAGAGATATATATGACCAATTGATTGAACATTGCTCATGTGTCACATTCCTTGAGTCAATCCTTGTTCTTAAACTTTAGTGCCTTTAACATGTAGCCTTCTCCTTAGCTTCAACACTTCATTTTAATAAGCCTCTTCTTGATTTTAAAATTATTTCAATGATCTTACTCTTGCACATAAATAAACATGTTAGTAAATCTCAATTAATCAATGGTATTGTTATCATCAAAATTATCATGTAGCCTTAGGGCTAACAATCATTCTAAGGATCCAATAGAATCGCCCTTTTGATTTGACTCTTTTTATAAATTTGAAAAAGCTTGTGTGGCCTCATTTTTAGTTTTCAAGAATAACACCCAAGTGAATATTGAATAATCATTCACAATAACAAAACATAATACTTTCCACTAAGGCTTTGAGTTCTTGATGGTCCAAATAAATCTAAATGAAGTAATTGTAGATGTTTATTTGTTGAAATAAATTTCTTTTGTTTAAAAGAAGTTCTCACTTGTTTTCCAAATTGACAAGCATCACAAATCTTATCCTTTTCAAATTTATTTTTGGAAGACCATCAACTAAATCATTTTTAGAAATTTTTGAAATTGTGTCCATGCTAGCATGACCTAACCTTCTATGCCATAAACAAGCATCATCATTAACAATGAAACAATTTTCTACATGATCATTAACATCAATATCAATTGTATAAATATTACCACATCTATTACCAACAAATAAGTCTTATTGTTACTAACATCCTTAATCACGCATCTATTAGGCTCAAAAGTAACAAAATATCCCTTATCACACAATTGACTAATGCTAATCAAATCATGTTTTAAACCATGAACAAGCAAACATCTTTAATAATAGGTGAAGAAGGGTTACCAATATCACCATGTCCGATTACCCTTCCTTTGGCATTATCACCGAAGGTCACATATCCTCCTTTCTTCATGATTAATCTTGAGAACTTGGAGGCATCTCCGATCATATGCCTTGAGCATGCACTATCGAAGTACCACTTGTGTTGCATTTCCATTGTCTTCATCTTTTCACTTAAAGCCATGAAGCACATGTTTGACACTTCGCAATCTTCTTCTTCGGTGGAGCTAGCTTCACTATCATCCCAATTTGTGGCTTTCATTGCTTTGGATTTCTTGTTTTGACTCTTGAAGTAAGGACAATCCATCTTTACATGTCCCGGTTTCTTGCACTCATAGCAAATGACTTGATCATTTTTCTTATCTTGCTTTGAGCTTTGCCCTTTGTACTCCCTTCTAGAATTCTTCTTGAATCCTTGGTTTCTTCTAATCATCCTTTTTAGCTTTCTTGTGATGAATGCAAGATCTTCATCATCTCCTTCATCGTCGGACTCATCATCTTCTTTTGTTGAAGATTTGAAAGCGATATTTTTCTTTTTCTTGAAATCTTCTTCATTCTCCTTCAAAGTGATTTCATGAGTCATGAGAGAACCCATAAGTTCTTCTAATGGTAGTTTGGTGAGGTCCTTTGCTTCTTGAATTGCCGTCACCTTTGGCTCCCAAGATTTTGGTAGACACCTAAGAATCTTTCTCACCATTTCAACATTAGAATAAGATTTACCAAGAGATTTCAAACTATTAATAATATCCGTAAATCTAGTAAACATTTCAGAAATTGATTCATCCGATTTCATCTTAAAAAGCTCATAACTATGAACTAGCATACTAATTTTGGATTCTTTAACTTGACTAGTTCCTTCATGAGTTACTTCAAGTGTGTGCCATATTTCTTGTGCCGTAGAACAAGTAGATATTCTATTAAACTCATTTCTATCTAGAGCACAATACAACACATTCATAGCTTTAGCATTCAAACTCAATTTCTTTTTATCATCTTCACTAAACTCTTTAGGTTCTTTAAGCATGCATTCCCCATTTTCAATTTTGGTAGGAACAAAAGGTCCTTCCAAAACAATAGACCACAAATCATAATCAAAAGATTTCAAGAAAATACTCATTCTAGTTTTCCAATAAGAGTAATCACTTCCATTAAAAAATGGAGGTCTAGAGATAGAAAGTCCCTCAACATATGAAGTTGAATTAAAAGTAGCCATAGCTCAAAATCGTTAAGATTTAAAAAAATGAGCAACCTTGCTCTGATACCACTTGTTGACCAGGTATGGCAACCCAAGAGGGGGGGTGAATTGGGTTTTTATTTATCAAAACGGATTTAGAAAACTTTTCTTGAAAGATCAAAATTAGTTCACTCTTTCTTTGAAGAATAAAGGTGAAGAAGATGAAAATAGAATGCAATCAAGAGAATAGAAATAAGAACAATCACAAGTGCAAGTAAATGTAAAGAGGATAGGGATAGAGAGAGTGCAAACTCAATTTACGTGGTTCGGCAAACCTTGCCTACGTCCACGGGCTCCTAGCTCACAAGCTAGGCTTTCCACTAAGTTGTAGAAATCTTTACAACTTGCTTGATGAACAACCTCACCAAGACTTTTTTCTTCAACTCTTGATAACACCCACACCAAGAGTTCTTCTTGATGAACAACCTCACCAAGGCAACTTCCTTCAACTCTTGATAACACACAACAAGAGTTCTCTCAAGGATAACTATTATCCTTTACAATAATATCTCACTCTCACCACAATACAAGAACAAAGATAATTTTTACAACAAAAGTATAACTCTCTTCAAAGAGTAGATAAATAATATAAAAGCTCTCTAGACTTGATATTTCTCTTGCTTTTTGCTTGATAAAATGCTTCTCTTGCACTCCTTGAATGCATGGGAGAATGGCTCCTTTTATAGGCAAATGAGATGAACTTAATCAAGTGAAGACACCAACTCCAAATTTTCTGCCCACCATAAAAACCGTAATCTTGTCTGCCATTTTTGTCAATGTTCTGTTTGAAATTTGAAAATCTGCAAAACATAAAATATTTTCACATTTGAATAAGATTTCCAACGCATCAAGAATCAAGTCATTTGGACATCTGTAGCTCAAGATATGGCCAAAAAACCATTCGGTGCTCATGTGACTTGATTTTTCCTCCATGTGTCAATCCACCGACTTAAATGATAATTCTGTCAGCCTTCCGTTTGAAATTTGAATTTATTCAAAACATAAAAGATCTTCATATTTGAATAATCTTTCCAAAACATTAAGATTCAAAGAATTTGGATATCTCTATCTTAAGATATGGCAAAAACACCATTCGGTGCTCATGTGAGTTGATTTTTCTTCTCTGTGTCAGTCCACCGAATTGCATGTCAATTATGTCGGCCTTGCATTTGAAATTTGAATTTCTTCAAAACATATGAAATGTGCCCCATTAAGTCAACTTTCTAATGCCATAAGAATCAAGTGATTTTGATTTTTCTAGCTCAAGATATGTCTAAAGGAGTATTCGGTGCTCATGTCAGCTGCTTCCATTTGTCTTTCAAATTGCATGATGATTTGGACAACCTTGCACTTGAAATTTGAATTTCATTAAAACATATGAAATGTTATAAATTGAGTAAGCTTTCCAAAGGCTCAAGAATCACGTCATTTGGATATTTGTAGAGATATATATGACCAATTGATTGAACATTGCTCATGTGTCACATTCCTTGAGTCAATCCTTGTTCTTAAACTTTGGTGCCTTTAACATGTAGTCTTCTCCTTAGCTTCAACACTTCATTTTAATAAGCCTCTTCTTGATTTTAAAATTATTTCAATGATTTTACTCTTGCAAATAAATAAACATGTTAGTAAATCTCAATTAATCAATGTGTATTGTTATCATCAAAATTATCATGTAGCCTTAGGGCTAACATTATTAACGAGTAATGGTGCTATGATTAGTGTAAAGATGCTTTGATTAATTTATATTCTTAATTATGTTTTATCATGCTTGTCATGACTAATGCCTTTGTTTGATGATGAAGGGCTAATTTGGGACCCCATTAGTTTACATCAATGTTTATTTTATTACAATGATTATACGGAATGGTTGTAATATGCTTTCCCTTCCCCTATGTTTGATGAAAATATAATCAATTCTCCTTCCTCTTTCTATGTATGTATATAAACTATCATGCCCTCGTATGTAATAAAAAGATAAAAGTAGTTGTGTGCATAATAAAACTTAGCATCCAAAGAGGAGAAGCATTAGTGACTTAGAATTTAGAACTTAGTAGACCTGGAGTGGAGGTCGGATTGACATCCGGGTGGATGTAACTTGTATTAACTTTTTGAATCTGTCTCTGAAGGGGTGATGGGTAGTTAGGTCCAGAAGCATAGATATAGGCTATCGCCATCCAAACTTTTTTGTGATTAATTACCCAAGTGGCAACTCCATCTTTTCTTTGGGCCTTGTCTCTGTGACCTAACCCATGTGGCCTTATAAGCATCTCAAAGGAGCTTATGAGAAAAAAGGTGTCAAAGTCGCCAATTGCTTGGAGTGGGATGGAAGCCTTACTCATACTTATGTGATAATATGTTGTGCTTGTGTATGATGAGAAGTTTTTAAGGTATCATTAGGAATAAAGAGTCTTTACATTATGTATGGACATATTTGTACATGTGGGAGGACTTACCAATGATCAGGGTAAGGCTGTGGCTCTGACCTTCGAGCATGAATGTTTCTTTTGTGATCTAATTGCCTCGCTCACTTGTACTTGCCTTATACTCACATCTATGTGTTGTTACTGAGGGGTAATTTTATCGCTCATATAAGTCATGTGAAGTCCTACTTATTGATGTTGAACAAGAGTATGTCTAATAAGTTATGAAATATGAGTTTGTTTATGTGATCATAATATGCTCTATATGAATATGATAATTATGGGTTACTTATGTGCCTTGGTTATGCATTATATGTGTATGATAGGCATAAGCTTGGTTTTGTGCTTATGATGTGCATCAATTGAATGTGTTAAGTATAAGTTTGGTATGTAATTATGCTATGTATTGTTTGACTATGTTTCATACGCTATGATGAAAATATTTTTTTGAAAATTATTTACATATATTAAACTAGTTTGCTTATTGGGTTAAATCTCATATTAGTTTATTATGATTCCAGATGATAAGTGATGGCTTAGGATCATTTGTGGATTTGGCAATCATTTGGCTCCCTGCAATTTGGTTCTCGTAGGAATTTACTTTATTTGTTGATTTTATTTCCAGTATTTGATTTGACTCTAGTTGTTGAAACAAACTCAATTGGTTTTCAAGATTAACATGTTATTCAGTTTTCATTCAATTAAAGATTTTATTTTGTTAAAGTTTAGTTTACAATTTCTATGAACTTAGTTATGTTAAAGTTTACAACTTAGTCCTTCGGATTGAGGTGTGATAATATGAGTCCAGGAGATGGTGTCGTTTCCTATGTAACTTAGCTAGTTACTAAAGCACTTCTGAAAATAGGATATAGATATGGAGCCAATCCACTTGTCGGCTTAAATAATACTTAAAAAGAAGAAAACCTATGTGTGAGATATGTCTGGTTAGTCGAATAAGATCACTAGTTCAAAGCTTGCCTACCATGCCATCCTAATTAACTTTGATGTGTTGTCACGAAGTAATGGTTCAAATCCAAAAGGCAACTTCATTTATGCATAAGATTTGTAAGCTTGTGCAAGAACATTTCAAAATTTCGTTTATTTTGAAAATGGTAAGGGATTGTTAGAACAATCTTTAAAGCAAAGTTTAAAAGACATATTTTTATATGAGACCTTTGGAAGAGTTATGTCTACCGGAAGAGACATGTACTTGGAACTCTAATCTCAATAGGCCCTTGCAGAGCATATGCTTCAAGCATGGTTTCTTTGTTCTGCAAGGTGATCATCATATCGTAGGGTTCACATGATCAAATATATATAACACTAACTTTAGTCGATCGAGTAGTAGTGAAGCTAAGGGCTTCATTTTGAATATCTTTGTAAGTTCTGAAGCTATAGACTCAGTTATGTCAAACAAAACTAAAGCAATTATGAAACATGTAACAGATGTAATTAAAAATTACACAGAGAAGTTTTATATGGTTTGGCTTTAAGAAAGCCTAAATCAATAGGCAGTCAAGCTACAATCCATTAAGTCATTCCATATTACAAAATACTTGGATTTAGAGTAGAAGAAATCCTCTTTCTCTCTTATCCACCTTTCCTTGTAACCCACGCTCCCTCTCCAAGAACTTCAACCTTAGTAGACCAACTTCCTAACTTTACTGCACTTCTCTACCCAACAGATCAAGACCCTTTCTTGACTGTAAAACACCCTCTCAATAATACTCAACAAAGCTTTTTGCACTTTATCGATCATAACTATTATAACTACACTAGTTAAGAAAGACACGACCACAATATTAGTTATAGACTCATGAAAGCAATTATCCCTCAAGCCACAATCTAACACCCCTTACAGACTCATGCAACCATTGAAACGCACACTAAAAGTTCAATGCTCTCACATAAACAAAGACATAATAAAAAGACGCAATTCAGCCTAACTCTCATAGCTTCACTTTCACTTGCTTTCTTCTATGAATGCATTAGTCTTGCAACCATGAAGATTGCTTTATATAGTGTTCCATTTAGCTATAATTCCTTTCTTTATCCCACAAGATCTTCAACATAATTTAAGAGATAAAGATCAATGAATAATAGGAAATAATCTTTTAATCTTCTAAATTGCATATGAAATAAAAGTCTTCTTATATTAGAACTCATCCGGCAAGCAATCCTTATCCAATAAGGATTCTTCAAGATCTTTTTGATATCAATCAAATAACTTGTAAATCCTGAAGTCAAGGACAGATAAATCATGTTTAAGTATTCAATGAATAATCATGATCATAATATTTCCTAATACAAGTAAAATAAACACTTTCCAAAACTGAAAACAATATCCTAGAAATATTTAATAGTTAAGTCTTTCCTAATTGAAGCAGTAATATTGGAAAGAACTAAAATATGCAATAGAGTAGGAAAACAAATATTTTGCATTCATGCTGTATGAGAATTTCCAAAACCTTTCCATAAATCTTGAATGCTTAGGAAAACATAAATAGTTTAAAGAAATCAATAATGAACCATAATAAAGAATCTTTCCTAAAGCAAAATCAAATAAAAATCTTTCCAAAGATTAAAAACAGATTTTGAAAAAATTCTGCAGATTCTACAGTTAAGAGTTTCATAATTGGTTCAATTGAAACAGGAAAATCAAATAAAACATCAAGATCTTTATTTGCTTCAAAATGCCAACAAAGCAGTGCCAATACCACATAGTTGAACACGTGGCAGTCCACATGGCATTAACCTAACAATCTTTGCCATGAATAATGAAATGCGCTGCATCAATAAACTTAACATGCCTTGCACATCATTAGACAAAGATGCCTTGAATTTCTGTTCTTCATCTTTGAACTTTTGAAATACACATTTGCTTCTGACATTAAGCAAATTAATTAAATAATTATTCTCGCAAACTGAATTACTTAATTAATTACCATAGGGAATCTTAATTCGAGCTGTCAAAGAAGTAAACAGTGGGAAGATCACAATAATTATGGTTGTCACAGTCACAACATATTTTACCCAATGCATGCATCTTTAATTTCTTTTAATTTTCAAAGTGGTAACCCACACCTAACGTGGGACTACATTAATCAATTCTAATTTTTTTGTAGGCGTATCTGCTACAGCAATTACCTTCTTACCATATTTTTCATTTGTTCATGTTCTTGGGTTTCATTAACACTTTTATGTAAACAAAATCAAAATAAACATGAAGAAATTGAACTATAAGAAATTCATAAAGTGGTTATATATATAGGGCGAGGCTATGAAAATTAAAAAAAATTGTAATAGGAATAATATTTCTTTGAGAAAATCCCAAGTGAAGTAAAGGCACAAGGAATATTATATATCATTTTGCATTTATTCAACTAATATTAATGTGTAATTATATATATAGTGAGATTTGAAAGTATGGTTAGTTATACATAATATAATAATAAATAGTGATATAAAATGGCATAGGAGAATTTACGTGATTCAGTTATAAAAACCTGCGTCCACGGGCAGCTTAGAGTTACAATTTGCTAAGTTTTTGTTTGTTCAATCCTTAGATGCATTTATAGTGCTAACTCACTCTCACACACTGACCTAATCTTTGTAAAACAAAATCCCACCAAGATCTTAAACTCTAGTGACACTGCTCACTCTCTGTTGCTGACAACTTAACAACACACCATTAAGTAACACGTACCAATGATGTCTGACACTGAATTACATAAACTCTCAACTCGCAAGTTCTTTCGAGTGAATACTAAATCAAATAGACATAAATAAAATTCATGCACAATCACAACCTCTCATACTTGAATAAATCACTCATAAAACAGAATCAAAGAAGCATTTCAATTTCGTGTTGAAGCTCTCCTCTATTTTTCTTGAAATGCCATAACATACACTTACATAGAAATTATGTGAAATAACGTTATATATATGGTGTGAAATCCGGTTGCCCTTTCTCACCAATATCCTATAGAATCTCAATCAAACTCAATTGGTAAGAATAGGATAATAATCAATAATATAGGAAGTGTTATAATCAAATTCCTGAGTAAATTAGGACATAAATAAAAGATATTCCTAAGAGAACTAGGATACCATAATAAATCTTAATCTAGAGAGATATTCAATATGAATCAAATACTTCCTAAAATAGACTTCTAGAACTAGTAAAATAATAATAAATGTAATTCAATATTTGAATTACAAGTTTATCCAAAATAATCATGTGTTTGGCACATGTCAATGTGTCACGTTTGACACTAACAATCTCTCCCTTTTTGGTAACTTGTGATGAAAACATCAAATTATTTCTGAACAATGATCTACATGTAAAAACAAGTCTAAGGCAATTCAACACAAACATATCAAACATAAATGGAAGTATCATACAAAAATGAGTAACGACTTATCAGTTATAAAGCACATAACAGAATCTGTTATAACATAAAAATGACTGAATACAAATAACCTGCAAGAAAAAAATCAGAGCTAATTTGACTAATCTATCAAATTACTTGCAAGAAAAATTATATGCATTAGCATAATCAGAGCTAAATAAACAAAGTAAAATGTATCAAACAATGCAAATATGCAAGCAAAAACCTAAAAACACAAAATAAAGTAAACAAAGTAGTTCCTGTAAAAAAAAAATCAGAGCACTATTCCCCCTTAATTACTCCCCCTGAATTCAAGTAAGGATCAGTTCAGAGCAAAGTTAAAATAAACATAAACACATATAGAAATCAGAAAAAGAGAAACCACTCTTCTCCCCTTTGTTTTCAAAACAAGTGCCAAAAATAAATAAACATAAACGAAAAATAGAAATAAAAACTGAGTTTAAATTAGTGAAATCTGGTGGACTTGTGAAAAGGAGGTGGAGAGGGAATTCCAGGCCTTTTTCTTGGACCTACCAGCCTTGATCTTGAACCTTCTGCTTGTGTTAGACAGAGTAGGTTGCTCAGAAGCTGCCAAAGTGGCCTGCTATCCTATTGTATCCGATGAAGATACAGTAACTTTGACCATAATCTTACGGATTGCCTTGTCAAGTTTTTCAACACTGGTTTCAGTATTGTGAAAATCTCTATAAGGGATTCAGCTGTAATAGCTTATGGAATCTCCTCTGCTAGCTGCTTTGGTTTAAGAGCTGGGTTATGTGAATGCTCTGCATCAGGTGCTGTTGGCTCTGCTTGCTCTAGTTCTGCATGTAAATGTTCATCAGGCTATGAAACATGAGCTGGCTCTTCTAGAAGTGGTTAATCAGGCTTTGTTTCTGCAACAGGTTACTTCTTGGCAGATTTCTTCTTAGCATACTTTTTCTTCTTCTTCTTCTTCTTCTTCTCTGCTGCCTTATCTATTCTAACAACAATCTGTTCAGCATGTTCCTCTTCTGGTCTAGTCTCATCTAGATGCTCCTCCATGATTTCATCAGTTTCCATTGTAGGTTGTTCTTCTACAGTATCTTTGCCTTCAATTTTCCTCTCCAATGTCGATTGCTTTGCTTTGATTTTCTTGATATCCTGTATAATATCAACTAGAGCAACATTGATTAGAGTAAGTAGTTATTCCACATTACTCATGGGATTTTTCCTAACTCTTCTTGGTTTCAACTAAGGAGCAGGCAAATCAGATTTGTGATGCAATCTAGTTATGAAGCCTTTTGTGATCGACTTTGGCAGAATTTTAGAGGTTTCTTTTGAACTTATAGGAACACAATTTTGAGCTAAAATGCCTTGAATCAAACATAAAAATACAAGAGTGATAATCAGATTTGTAAGGTGCAATCTGAACTATCATCCTATATATCTACAAGCCTATATTTATCGGTCTATTGGTGCCCAAACAGAACAAAAATCTCACCCTATCATCTCTAAATTTATTTTGATATGTAGAAGGGAACCAGTCAAATTGGGCTATCTTATGCAAGATTTCTTAATGAGATATTGTTGATCAATTCCTTCTCTAGGGTTCCATACCAAATCATCATGTCCTGTTAACTCTTTAAGCACAATTTCCGTATCAAAACTATCATCAACAAAATGCAAGCTCCCAATAGGAATATCAAAAAAATGTATTAATCACATTGGGAGAAAATTTCACCAATCTACCTCTACAATATACCTTGTGATAATAAAAGCTTTTTAGATCATCAATGGACTCAGGTATATTAGCATAAAATCCTTGAATGAGTGTTTTAACAGGAGGTAGAAAGTTGCTTATCATTTTGGTCCAGTAAATGGACTCAAGCAACTCACCCAAGCCATATCGGTTGAAATCTAAAACCTTCACTAACCTTTCAATCTGAAATTCCTCTTTGAAGTGTATTTCAGAAAATTTTTCTTCATTTCAACTGTGAGAAACTTGTGAAACTTGGGCTTAATCTTGTCCTTCATTCACCCAACTAGAACTGTTTCATCATCACTCATTACATGATCAATCGGGACCTCTACATGTTGTTGTTGCGACTATTGTGACTACGAATTGTCATGACTAGTGTGTTCAGAATCGCTCAATGAAGATGATCTACTAGTGGACTTCTTAGATTTAGTTGAAGATGCCATGGTTGGGGTTTGAGTAGTTCTGAAGTTGCGCAACAGTTCTAGAGCATAGATACATGAGAGAGACAAGAGAGAGAGGCAGAATGCAAAATGATTTGTGATAGAGAACAATATAACCCTAACCGAGTTTGTGATATACTTGGAAAGAAAAAGAGTCATATTCCAATTCAATTCCAAAAACAATTCAAATTTTAATTGTTTTTCCAAAACAAACTCATTAATATAATTAATGATATAAATTCAAATTTTGATTTTGATTAAATAAGGAATTCTATTATAGAAAGGATTCCTACCACTGAAAACTCTCTCCCTCAAACCAATAATGCCTACATGACACTTTTGACACATGGACACAAAAAGAAAATCAAATTTTAGTTTGGCTCAAACGACATCGTATAATATAAAAAAACATAACAGAAAACAATTACAATTAACATAACAATAATATCTAGACATCATATGAATCATTCTAAGGAAGCATATTTTAGAGTTGTCTATAATCACCATAAGAAAGTTGTTTACTTTTATTTTTCATTCAATTAAGATGTCAAAAATAGCATTTTGACATATTCACAAAAATTAATCCTATTAGATTATGAATTAAACACAGTAGCTTCACAGTATAGAGGTAGCCCTTTTTATTTGAGTGGGTGACCTCAACATATTTCTTAGATACATTGAGGTTACTCTCAATGATGGCTTTCATACATCATATATTGGTAGCTGTCTCTATATTTTTCATTTTTAATCAGTATCTAAATAAAATACAGCAATGATTATAGCTCACACGAGCTTGATTAGAAGAAAACTTATGATATTACAGATATAATTAACATAACATAATGCAATGCTTATTCTAAAAACTGACAAATGCCTAAGCCCTTTCTTAGATTCTTAAATCCGGTTACATCTAATGTCTTAGTGAACAAGTTAGCCAATTATTTTTCAATGGAGATGTGTTCAATGTGTATCACCTTTGACTCTACGAGCTCCCTTATAAAAAGGTACCCTATGTCAATGTGTTTTGTTCTAGAATGCTAAACTAGATTTTTGAAAATATTTATAGCACTAGTATTATCACAAAACATAGTTATAGGTTTTTTGTTCAATATCATAATCACTTAGCATTTGCTTCATCCAAAGTAGTTGTGTACAACAACTCCCTGCTACAATGTATTCCGTTTCTACAGTGACAAAGAGATCGAATTATGCTTTTTACTATGCCAAGAAACTAAGTTAGTACCAAGGTAAAAACATACCCCTAATTTGCTCTTTCTGTCATCTGCATTCCCTGCCCAATCAGCATCACTAAACCCTACAAGACAAGCATTTGTTTCTTTAGGAAACCATATCTTATAGTCACAAGTTTCATGAAAATACCTAATGATTCTTTTGTCTACTGCCAAGTGAGATTCCTTAGGATTTGCTAGAAATATTACACAAAGTCCTACACTAAAACATAAATCTAGTCTGCTTGCTGTGAGGTACAATAAGCTGCCAATGATGCTTCTATACATACTTGCATCAAACTCCTTTCCTGCATCATCTTTAAAGAGTGTCAAGTTAGTACAAATAGGAGTTCTCATAGGCTTTGCCATTTCAAGTTCAAATTTCTTTATAAGATTCTTAGCATATTTTGATTGAGATATGAATATCCCATTATCCATTTGCTTAACTTGAAATCCAAGAAAGAAATTTAATTCTCGTATCATACTCATTTCAAACTCTTCCTGCATCAACTAAAAAAACTCATCAATTTTGTTTTTGTTAGTTAAGCCAAACACAATATCATCCATATACACTTGAGCAACAACGAAACAACTAGGTGCATGTTTAATAAATCAAGTTTATCATTGCTCAGAAAATTTGTCAATCTTTCATACCTTGCTCTAGGAGCTTGTTTCAAACCATATAAAACTTTATGCAACTTGTACACAAAATCAGGATGTTTAGGATCTTTAAATCCTTTGAGCTATTCAACAAAAGCCTCTTCATTGAGATAGCCATTCAAGAAGGCTTTCTTAACATGCATTTGATACAATTTAAAATTGAGCAAGCAAGCAATAGAAAGTAGTAATCTACTAGACTCAAGTCTAGCTACTAGTGCAACGATTTCATCAAAGTCTATATCTTTTACTTGAATATAACCTTGTGCCACTAACCTAGCTTTATTTCTAACTATTTGTTCATTCTCATCAGTTTTGTTCTTAAATATCCACTTAGTTCTAATGACATTTGCATTGTGTGGCCTAGGAACTAATTCCCAAACTTTATTGCTTTGAAACTTATTAAGTTCATCTTCCATAGCCTAAATCCAAATATTATCTTTTAAAGCTTCTTTCACATTCTTAGGCTCAATTAATGAAACATAACAAGCAAATCTTACTTGATTTCTTACCTTGCTTCTAGTCTTCATCATTCCTTCTGGACTTCCAATGATTAAGTTGGTTGGATGTGCCTTTTGTATCCAAGAGGGTGGATTTTTTCTCTCATCATCATTTCTGATTAAGTTTCTATTCAA